>JAUCBJ010005841.1:0-47123 GCA_032718475.1 Nemertoderma westbladi | reverse complement strand
ACTTCTAAAAACACTAGCTACCATATAAAAAATACACCATAACCCTTAATACAACAACCATTTTTAGGGGGTCGGAGCCCCCCCCCCCCCCCCCTAATTTTTTTCAAATTTCAATAAAATGCTACGAAATTCGGTATGATGATAGATCGACACCTTTTCTTACTGGTGGCCTGGCCGGATTTTTCAATTTCTCAGTTATTTCCATACAACAATCCCTTAAAAAATGTCTATTTAGCAATGTTTAACCACCTCCGTAGACTTTATTTTACGTCTTTGAAATGTAATCTAGATATCATTCGAAGCGCCTTCGTCTGTAGATTCCGAATCTGAAAACCGTTTTAAATTTAACCAAAAATTGGTAAAGATATTATCAAAATACTAATGTGTAAATTTAGAGACGTAAATCGCTATAATTCTGATGTTTTGTTGTCTTTATTCTAGAATATTAATTATTATTTAGCTGAGCGTTTAAAACTCTCCATCTTGTTTTTTCATTACCCATAATTAATATTCTAGAATTGAGTAAAAAAAACATTAGAATTATAGCGATTTACGTCACAAAAATTTACACCTTAGTATTTTGATAATATCTCCGGAAGTTCTTGGTGAAATTTACAACGGGTTTCAGATTCAGAATCTGCAGATGAAGGCGGTTCTAATGATATCTAGATTTCATTCCAAAGACGAAAAATAAAGCTGACGGAGGTGGCTAAATATTGCGAAATAGACGATTTTTAACGGCTTGTTGTATCGAAATAGCTCATAAATTAAAAAATCCGGCCAGGCCACCAGTAAGAAAAGGTGTCGATCTATCATCATACCAAATTTCGTAGCATTTTATTGAAATTTGAAAAAAATTAGGGGGGGGGGGGGGGCTCCGACCCCCTAAAAATGGTTGTTGTATTAAGGGTTATGGTGTATACTCACATCTTATTGTCAGTAGGTCAAATTTTTGTTCTAGAACAAAAAACTTCACGATAATAGTCATTTTCACATGAAAAAATTGGAAAAAACACACCTCTAAAAACACTAGCTACCATACAAAAAAAATACTCACATCTTATTGCCAGTAGGTCAAATTTTTGTTCTAGAACAAAAAACTTAACGATAATAGTCATTTTCACATGAAAAAATTTGGACAAAAAGTGGGCACCCAGGCCACACTAATGCCAACATTTTCGTATAGCGCTACATTTTTACAATATAAATCATTGTTACCATGGCAACATTTTAGAGTTCTAGAACAAAATATAAATATTACACTATTCTAGAACATAATTAAAAAATATAATGTTCTAGTAAAGTCTTAATAATCCATGCTAAGTTCAGTACTACCTACTGTAGCGCCGGTTAATATTTTTCGTTATCAACAGGGTTAGCCATATTATATTATATAGCATCATATTAGATTTAGATTAGAACAAATACTTCCAAAACAATGTATTTTATTTATTTGTAGAATAAATACTATTTTCTAGAAGTCCTTGATTAGAATAAGAAATATGAACTAATAATACTCAACCACAACAAGACCACACCATCTATAGATTGACATACTGTAGAAACAAGGTAACCATTTGTAAGAATTTTTTTTTCCAAAATTTCACTATGCTGGAGATATTTCATTTCACGCGCATAGATAGGTTAAAAGATAATACAGTTACTGTAGTTCGGTTCCGCCATTGTACAAAATCGGTAACAATATATTACCAAAACCAAGCACCACATAAACAGTGGGTGGAGCGTGGAGGTATGTGTAACACATCCTGGTGATGATTTGGTACAGGTATACATATGTTTGCATTCCTACATTGTCATAAGTCATACTTAAGTTTACCATATACATATATTTATATATATATATACATACTGTACGACTGTTATTATACCGCTTTTATCCCAATTTAGTCCCACTGGAATGAAAATAGCTGGCGCTATAACCTCTTAATTATTCACAAATTCTCAACCTAACAGATGCGGGGGGGGGGGGGGGGTACTTGCTTTTGGTTAGAATAACTACCACTGTAACATACTGTAACTGTACGTAAACTGATCCGTTTTCCTTAAATTGATAATTTAACATTGACAGGAGATATTAATTCGCCGAGATGGGATTTGCGTCATGTTTCTCCCACCCCCCCCCCCCCCCCCCCCCTCATGTTTAAATTTCCAAACTTTTTAGAAAAATAATAATTGTAATAGGACAGGTAATAAATAAGCTGGCCAGGCTGCATTTCAGTAGTCCCAATAGTGACTCATACAAAGTAAAATGCTTTATTGCCCTGGCCCAGTACAACAGTAGGTATACAATTACTTAATGGTATATTGTAGGTAGGTAGGTACCCAGCAATATGAGTTGAAGGTACTGTACCTTGCAATGCCCCCATTACCTTCATGGTAATAAAGCCACTTTCGTTCCAGCTATGCTCCAACAGATCAGCCAATAGGAAGGCTGATACGTATGCCTGAGCACTGTTGTACCCAGGCAGTACTATTACACTGATACAGTAGGTTAAGTGAATGGAATGGATAACACAACACACACAGTACGTCCAATCTACACTGTATATAGTGTATATGCCACCCAGCTATGGATGGACCGGACATCCAATAACCCTCCAGTGGACTTAACATACAGTACTATCTGGTGCTGCCATACGTTTACCCTTCAGTACAACAGTGGTAACTCAGCTCAGCTCCCAGAACCAATATTGGTGGGAATAATATATACGGCCGTTGAGCATGTAGTACTCCAGTCTCATATCTCAACTAAATATTTCTTGTTCATCATTGGTACCGGTATTTATGTACTAGTGTAGCAGTACTTTACTACTAATGAATGACACTGTATACTACCGGTAAATAAAATAAATATTTATGTACATATATATAATGTACGTTACCTGCACTATCAAAATAAATATGAGTGAACATTAATTACCTGTCAGCCTGTTGTAATATGGTAGTATATTGGTTTGCCTCGGAACAGATTCAATATTTATATTATGTGGAGAGAAATAATAATAAAAAAATATACAAAACTCTCAAGTATGGAAATTAGTGGTAAAAAAATACATACGGAAGTATGCTGGTATGTACTGAAACTGGAATAAAATTCTATAAAACTACCGGTAACAAGAGTGGTAAGACTATTTTTAAAACGAAATCTCTTTTTTATAAAAGTATGACAAATTCTACTCTCGGTAAGTGTTTTCAGGATTAGTGCCTAATTATTCGGAAAAAGCTCTTCATTTAATTTTATTAAACTACAATCTACTTTTATAAACGAAGATTGTAGTTTTATAAGTAGTTTCTTATGTTATACAAATTAAAATATCAAAGAATATAATATAGACTAAATTTATTTATAGTCTACCGGTAACTGACAAAAAAAATAAATTTAATTTCACGTGAGGTAATTATATTAATTGTACTTCGATTTACTTAATACTGTTTACTGCTGATAATTATTACTTCATATTATTTATTTGTTAGTACAACAAATAAACATTTGTTTGCTTTTGTAACCTGGTATATTTTTTACTTTGTAATATTCCATAATAAACTTATATTAATATTTCAACTCCTGCTAGAACAGCCACCATGGTACAGGGACCTATTCTTCCCGTTGATTTAACGTCAGCGTTTCTAATATCAAAATCAACTTTTATAAACATTTGTTTGGAGAATGGGACATTTATGAGGTCCTTTCTCATAGATTACCTAAAGAATGATTCCGGTTTTTTAGACGAGTTCGTCACTGCTAATTGTACAGCAGGACAAATAACAGCCTGGTTACAGAAGCTCCTAGGCAACGAGACCGGTACGCCACGTACCCCTAACATCGAACCAGCATTCAGTTTATTACGTACCGGTAACACATCCCACGCATCCATCCCCCCTCCGAGTGCGACTGCGGTAGCTTCTAGTTCCCCCTACGTCTCGTCCCCCTACCGATTCAATCCTCCCATATTGCCGAGAAGCGCCCCTCCCCCTCACCCATCGTCCTACATCGCTAAACAACCGTATTCCAGTCTGCGTCACAGGAATACAGCCTCCCCGTTCATTGGCGGTAGATCAAGGTTTGTTGTTGTACTGTTATATGATTGGTCCACCCACATGTTGCTATTGGTTTGTATTTGTATTTGTAGCAAGCTGCAGTTAGCAGATTGGGGGAGGGGGGGGGGGGGTCTTTTGGCGCAATATAAATTCATCCCTTTCCAGGGGGAAGGGAAATTCGACACAAATAACAGCTGATTAGTGATTACTCCCAAAAATGAAACAGACTGTTTGTTCTATTGAGTTCTGTTTAGAACAACATTTGGTTAGAATAACGTGCTACTGTAACCTGTTCATTTCCCTAAATTGAGAATTTAACATTGAGGCGGGATATTAATTCGCCAAGATGGGTTTTGAGCCCCCCCCCCCCCCCCCCCCCCTTCCCCTTTTTTTTTAACCAAACATTGCATTGTGTATTTATTGTTGCAATGCTTGCTTTGAAACAAACAAGCAATCTATAATTTTAATAGATCATTTGATTTAATTGTCTACTTTCTCATTCTTATATACTAATACTTTTTCTAGGTTTTTACGAAGAGGATCGACAGTTTTACAGAGGGGCGGTAGAGGGCGTCCGATAACTGCCCCCCAGTACAATCCGTCTACATTCCAGTCCACGGCGCCCCAACTATTCCTAAACCCCCCTACCACGACAGCTCCATCTTCCGGTAATCCCGAGGTATTCGTTAAAGAAGAGAATAAGTACCGACAACCAGTGTTCCAACTCAGTCACAGAACCTATGAATCTCGACTCGCAACCATTAAACGATAACTCATTAATATTACCCTCCGAGGACTTTGATCTGAATTTAACCAACATTGAGGACAACTCGGAATTAAATACGACAAACGACCCGATGTTGTACAGGAGTTACGAATCTGTTCCCCAAATTTTGTAACCCTAGTATTTCGTCTCAAACTTCGAAACTACAGAAGTCGACGACATCAGGTCTGTCGCTCCACATGAAAACTATCAATATTCAGCAGTTAATGCATAACCTGAAATTTTCAATTTTCAAAATTCGTCTTTCACATTCGCCGTTGGGCACATTTTTGGGGTTTCGAATTGTCTAAATCTGGTTGGGTGCACGTGCAAACTTCGCCCGCGGGAAATTTTCGCCCGATTGGGGGGAAGGAGCAGGTTACAGACACGATAGGTTACAGAGACGATTTTTTCTAACCAAAACAATAAAAGAGGTTGTTATCACTCATTTTGAGGGCGAAGATTGCTCGCGGGCGAAGTTTGCTGCGTCCCCCTAAACCTTTCTGAATTTGAGTATTGATTCTTACCGTATTGAAACATTAGGGTTATCTAACAGTTGAAATATTCAATTATTTTCAGGGTTTGCAAAGAATTGCCCCCCAAATTGGTTCTGCAGGAAGTTACAGCAGTAGTACAAACCAATCTTCAACAACCCAAGTCGCTACAAGTCAGGATACACCTAATAAAGGGTAAGTTACGTTACCGGTACTTATAGTTACTATAAATTGGTAAGTTCAAGGTGTTACAATATCATCTCAGTTTGGTCACCAATTGCACAACAATTTAATGGGTAAGTTAGTCTATAAGCAGCACGGATGCGTTGGTTATATGTGTTAGCATTATAAGTTGGTTTACAATTCAGAATATTTCAATAAAATGGTAAGTTGGTTACAAGTCAATTCATCAATAAATTGTCTCCATCTATCCAGCCTTTTTCGGGCATTGGATGTGTCCCATTTCGACCTCTTAAGCTTGGCACTTGATTGATGTGACGACCACACGCGCTATAGGAATCAACAGTCCGGAAGTACGGTGTTAGCCTGTGATTGACTGAGTTAATACAGTAATATTGATCGCTAACGCACATCTTATAGAGAATAACAGAATAAAGTAAATACAAAACTGAAGTATGTTTATGTATAATAATATCTGAATACATGTGATCAGAATAAAGAAACTATAAACAGATAAGCTGAAATGTCTTTCAGTAAACACGGAAACATGTGAAGCATGTGGTACGAAAAATGTTGGGCACAGCAGCGCTGTCATCACCTAAAGTTACGGTGCACTAATGACTCCTGAGTCCTGACTGAAGTTTAATGGTATAGAAATTCTTATATATCTATCCGCTAGAGGGCGAGCTATTTTCACACTTGAGCGGAGCCGCCTCCGCTTTGCAGGATATTGCTTTCGCCGTGAGGACCATCCAGTGCACGATTTTGTGCTTTGGTCGGTGGCCTCGATGAGAAATTGTACACCATATCCTGGAATGTCGTAATCCAGTGACACGCCACCCCCCAACCCCCCCCCCCCCCCCCCCAAATTAATCTACAAATCTTAATGAGATTACTAGTATTATTATCACAGGCATTGCATTGTTGCCAAGCTACTTATTAGTTTAACAAAATCTACCAGAATATTGTTTATTAAATAGAATAAATGGCCCGCAGCGGAAGCAAATACATGCAAAATTCCAATGCCCATATCTCAGCTATTTCCCAACCAAATTCAAATATTTTTACATATTTGGAATCCTTGCACGGTCAGCTTTCCACTAGTACCAATAAATCTCTATAAGGTTGGAAAAATAACTGCAGTGCGACTGACGCAATATTGATGGAGACACTTTTTTTAAACGCTTGTAGCTAAAGAATGAAAGCAAAAATAAAAGTTCTGGCTCATCCAGCAAGAAGGAGGGAGATGAAACTATCTCTGTTTCAAATTTCATGCAATCTCATTACGATTTGTAGAAAATTTAGCCCCCCCCCCCCCCCCCCCCCAAATTTTCAGTGTCACTGAATTACGACACTATATACTCCAGGACATGCGGTGTAATGCTGTAAGCCTGAGCTAAGGGTAACATGCTGACTGCAATGTAGTCTTCAATGAAGTTAGGGTAGGCCTAATTAATATTAATATAGATTGTTAGTTTTGTATCTGTAATTGTAACTAAGTAACTTGTAAAAAAAATTAAAAGAATTAAAACCATCGGGGCGGGAAACTCCAGTTCTAAACCAATTTGTTTAATTTATTTCGTGCCTTTCAGACAGTCTGGGGTGAAATTATTACGCTAAGACTCGCTGTGGTTCAACCCGCAGTGTTGGTACTGAGCCGGTACTGAGCCGGATCGAAGTTGCTGCGTACTTGTGCGTGTACTACTGTATAAATACCAATTTGGCGATCCCAGGTTTCAGGATCACTTTCATTGAACGGATGCACTGTAAAGTCGCTCTGTTGGGACATTACACAACATAATAATATGAATGTATGGGCTGTAATGTCCTCTAAAGTTGTAAAGTGCTAAATAACAATTCGCTGTTAATACAAGGGAGCATGTTAATTTCACAATTCCTCCCTCCTTCTGTGTAACACACCGCTTGGTGTAATATTATTTACATTTGGTGTGTTTATGGTAGATGTTGAATTTGTTTCATATTAAATATAGCTGAAATATAATAAGACTGATATAACGTTAATTTATTTTTATCTAAAACATTACTTTACTAAAATATTAGTCCCTCATAAGTTGCCCAATTGCTTGTATATTATAAACGCCCCCTAAGTTGCCCATTTTTTGCCTCTCAGGCAAAGAAAGTCCTCGATCACCACTGCTCCTTACTCCAAAGCGACTTTATACGAAGCCGTTGACGCCGTGGCAACGTGTAAACTCTCTACCAACGCCGCCGCAAAGTTATATCGTATTCCCCCGATGACGCTTTACGCTTGGGTTCGGAAACACTGCCCGGAAGCAGTCCGGGCGTGCTCTCGGAAACGTCAGCAAACTGCCGGAACGGAATTCACCACAATGCCATAGAGCAATGTATTCCTAAATAATCGGAACCGCGGTTCACTGCAAAAATAAATTAAATTGTTCTGAATTGAACTTAATACTCTTCTCATTATATTTTGCTGGTTTTCGTTAACAATAAAATTGGCGTGGCGGTGTTCAATTGTACAAGGAATGATTCTTTCAATATCACTTGAGTTGAATGCCACACCGTATCGGAACTGCGGTAAACAACCGGCGGGGAACTACAGTACTCACGGTTGCCCCTTACTGTCATTCTAGATATACTTTTATAATTTGCTTACCCGATAACGGATTGATTGTTTTCTTAAATAATTGTCAGTATTCTCTAATTGTCAGTATTTTCTAATTGCAGTATTCTTAAGTACTGAAATATTCAGGGGGGGGGGGGGGGGGGGGGGGGGTGGGGGGGGGACATTGGGAAAGTCGAAGCAAATATCAGCTGATTACTCTCCAAAATAATACTGTAAACATGTTCTAGCTTGACTTTCGTTTATTGTTTTGGTTAGAATAACGTGCCACTGTATCATGCTCTTTTCCCTTGTACCCCCCCCCCCCCCCCCCCCCCACTGTCTCGAAATATTCAATTATTCCACTCGTATTATATTATTCCGTTGGGTTGTTTGTATTGTGTAGAGGTAAAAGTTATAGTAGTGTATTGTAATTTTTTTTTTTTTTTTCAAAATAATGTTGTATTTTGGGGTGCTATGATATTTGTTTCATTTATTTTTGGGTGCGTTATTTATTGGATTGGTTTATTCCAGAATGTGATGTACCCGCCACCATTCGGATACAGCATACTAATTCTTGGAAGAATGATTCATGATTGCTTAAATTGTTAGAGCCATATTTTTATTTTTGTTATAAAAAGTAAAATTTTTCTACTCAACAATTTAAGATGCTTCGTTATTCACACGATGCAACCTTTGTTGCTGTAATAATTTATTTTATCGTAATTTGTATCTATTTATTCTTTGTGCTGTGCTCGTTGTCCTGTCCCATCCATCCATATACCGTATGTAAATTATTGTTTTAAAACGTTGTTTTATTTCAAGAATTCGTGCGTTCGTTCGTTGATATTGGTCGTTGGAAGTTATTACGGTATGGATGGCCCATACCCATACACACTCGCGTACTCTAATTACGCAGACATTTTATAATAAATAATATAGTCTAAAGATATAAAATGAGTGTAAAAAATACAATCGGAATTATTCAAGAAGATATGAGATAGATTTAGCTTGAAATAAAATTTTCGGACCCGAAATTAAACTTTCTCTGAACCTAACTATCCTTATGCCTTTTTAAATTTCCTCTGAACTGAAAATCTGAACCTAAATTCCTAACTCTTGGTTTGTTGGTTTGGTTCGTTTAAGCAGTCTGTAAGCAGATCCTTCTTTATCCTGAGCCTGCATATCTTAACTAAAATTTAATATCAGAAAAAGTATAATTCATGGTAAAGAAAAATACATCACATTTAAGTTGGGTGTTATAATATATCAAGTATATAATTGGTATAAAATAAAGTGTTTTTTTGTGTTTATATGCTGCATGTTTTTTGCATCTCAGGCGCCCAACCCCGCCTCGACGTCCCTCGACCTACACCCAGGCCACTCTAGACGAGGCTGTTCGCGCCATCGCGAGCGGTAAACTCTCCACCTACATCGCGGCCAGGGTGTTCGTTATACCCCAGATGACTTTGTACGAGAAAGTTCGTAAGGTCTGCCCCGAAGCCTTGCGCTGGAAGTCGGGGATCGGGATACGCGTCGGAAGGAAACAATCCCTCCGGAAGTAATCCGTTCGCGTATTGCGCGGAAATCTGGTGAAAACTATAGAAACAAAGTGTGGTGGCGAATGGACGGAAATTTGGCGGAACCTATAAAACTTTGCCGGAAATACCGAAATTTGGCGGGAAATACGTGTGATTGAATTGAAATACACTTACAGCAGCGTGTCAATTTGTTAAATATTTATCTTCATGTCCTCCGCATATTAATAAAGATATTTCTATTTATTATAATATTTATCGCAATGAATTAATTATAGCATCTCGTACTATATTGTGATTTTCGAAAACATAAGTTAGTTGATAATATTTGATGTTCCGGGGCTAATTGTGGTTTAATTATGTTCAGTAAGTTTGGTACACTTCGTTATTGAATGTTTACGTCAGTTATCATTATCTGTACTGCACTGCTACACACTAACCACTACAACGACACGACTCTCACGGGCGTATTTCTATCGACTCGCTAAGTGTAGCGTGTTTGTAGTGTTTAAACGGGACCCCGATCCCGAAAATCCGGGATCCCGGCGAATCGGAATAATGCAATCCCGGTCCCGATCCCAACTTTTTTGGAACGGGATATATAAGTAAATATAATTAAGTAGGTTTGTTGAATATTCGATAAAATAGTTCCAGCCGAACGGAAATGTTTTGATTATATCGAATTTTTATGTCAGTAAACCATCCAGTAATCAATTTATTGCAAAATAATTTTAATATAAATTAATCGTACTACTATTTCAGAAGTGTAAGATAAAGTTAGTGTTACCCAAAGGCCGCCACATATACTAATAACTTTGAGTCATTTAATTCAAAATTGCGATCCCAGTCCCAAAAATCGGGATCCCGAGAGTGATAATCCCGGTCCCGATCCCGGAATTCTCGAAACGTCTGATCCCGTTTAAACACTAGTGTTTAGTTGTTTACATCTATCGTTTACAACTCACCCTTACACAATTTGCGTTTACTACTCGCGATACAACCTGAGTTTACTACTCGCGATACAACCTGAGTTTACTACTCGCGATACAACCTGAGTTTACTACTCGCGATACAACCTGAGTTTACTACTCGCGATACAACCTGAGTTTACTACTCGCGATACAACCTGAGTTTACTACTCGCGATACAACCTGAGTTTACTACTCGCGATACAACCTGAGTTTACTACTCGCGATACAACCTGAGTTTACTACTCGCGATACAACCTGAGTTTACTACTCGCGATACAACCTGAGTTTACTACTCGCGATACAACCTGAGTTTACTACTCGCGATACAACCTGAGTTTACTACTCGCGATACAACCTGAGTTTACTACTCGCGATACAACCTGAGTTTACTACTCGCGATACAACCTGAGTTTACTACTCGCGATACAACCTGAGTTTACTACTCGCGATACAACCTGAGTTTACTACTCGCGATACAACCTGAGTTTACTACTCGCGATACAACCTGAGTTTACTACTCGCGATACAACCTGAGTTTACTACTCGCGATACAACCTGAGTTTACTACTCGCGATACAACCTGAGTTTACTACTCGCGATACAACCTGAGTTTACTACTCGCGATACAACCTGAGTTTACTACTCGCGATACAACCTGAGTTTACTACTCGCGATACAACCTGAGTTTACTACTCGCGATACAACCTGAGTTTACTACTCGCGATACAACCTGAGTTTACTACTCGCGATACAACCTGAGTTTACTACTCGCGATACAACCTGAGTTTACTACTCGCGATACAACCTGAGTTTACTACTCGCGATACAACCTGAGTTTACTACTCGCGATACAACCTGAGTTTACTACTCGCGATACAACCTGAGTTTACTACTCGCGATACAACCTGAGTTTACTACTCGCGATACAACCTGAGTTTACTACTCGCGATACAACCTGAGTTTACTACTCGCGATACAACCTGAGTTTACTACTCGCGATACAACCTGAGTTTACTACTCGCGATACAACCTGAGTTTACTACTCGCGATACAACCTGAGTTTACTACTCGCGATACAACCTGAGTTTACTACTCGCGATACAACCTGAGTTTACTACTCGCGATACAACCTGAGTTTACTACTTTAACTCACTAAATGTTTTTTGGATAATAATAATTAATTTATAAGAAAAAATTTATGGACTTCGAATTGTTATCTGTGATATATGTCCATTGTTTTCATTCTTTTAATGAGGTGTTGTATAAAGTTTTAAATAAAGTCCCGAGGGTTTAAAACTTTATTTAATTTAAAACCAATTTGCGCTTGAGATCACTTTTTTTCAAATGTGGCCAAATGTGCGCCACTATCTGAAATTCCCAGAACATAAAGTACGAAGCGACGGGTAAGTAAGTTGCCTGTTTTATTTTGCCTCCCAGGCAACAACGACGGAGCGTTTCTATGGCAACACCGACGTACACAGCGGCGACCATGGAGGAGGCGGTGCTTGCAGTCTACAACCGGCGAGTTTGCACCAACCTCGCGGCCAAGAGGTACGGCGTGCCGCGACAGACTCTGTACAAGAAGATCCGTAAGATCTGCCCGGAAGCTTTAAAGAAACCCACACCGGGGCCACCAAAGTCAGGGGAAGACAACAAACGGATTCACAAGGAACTGATACTGACTAACTCGATATTCTAAACTACCTACTATTTTGTTTTCTATATTGACTTATAATGACTCTGCAGCTTAAATAGATATTTACGTTGTGTGTCGGTGCACCTGTAGTCTGTACATACAGTACCACTACCCATTTTGACAAACTATGCGAATCGAAGGGCACCCCACTGCTGCAAATAATACGCGGGCAATTTTGTCTGTTGATTCTCAATTATATTCTATTGGTTAACTAGTATGTCTAATTTTCTATTCTATTGGTTAACTAGTATGTCTAATTTTCTATTCTATTGGTTAACTAGTCTGCCTAATTTTCTATTCTATTGGTTAACTAGTATGCCTAATTTTCTATTCTATTGGTTAACTAGTCTGCCTAATTTTCTATTCTATTGGTTAACTAGTCTGCCTAATTTTCTATTCTATTGGTTAACTAGTATGCCTAATTTTCTATTCTATTGGTTAACTAGTCTGCCTAATTTTCTATTCTATTGGTTAACTAGTATGCCTAATTTTCTATTCTATTGGTTAACTAGTATGCCTAATTTTCTATTCTATTGGTTAACTAGTCTGCCTAATTTTCTATTCTATTGGTTAACTAGTATGCCTAATTTTCGATTCTATTGGTTGACTAGTCTGCCTAATTTTCTATTCTATTGGTTAACTAGTATGCCTAATTTTCTATTCTATTGGTTAACTAGTATGCCTAATTTTCTATTCTATTGGTTAACTAGTCTGCCTAATTTTCTATTCTATTGGTAAACTAGTATGCCTAATTTTCTATTCTATTGGTTAACTAGTATGCCTAATTTTCTATTCTATTGGTTAACTAGTATGCCTAATTTTCTATTCTATTGGTTAACTAGTCTGCCTAATTTTCTATTCTATTGGTTAACTAGTATGCCTAATTTTCTATTCGATTGGTTAACTAGTCTGCCTAATTTTCTATTCTATTGGTTAACTAGTATGCCTAATTTTCTATTCTATTGGTTAACTAGTATTCCTAATTTTCTATTCTATTGGTTAACTAGTATGCCTAATTTTATATTATATTGGTTAACTAGTATGCCTAATTTTCTATTCTATTGGTTAGCTAGTATGCCTAGTTTTCTATTCCATTGGTTAACTAGTCTGCCTAATTTTCTATTCTATTGGTTAACTAGTATGCCTAATTTTCTATTCTATTGGTTAACAAGTATGCCTCATTTTATATTCTATTGGTTAACTAGTCTGCCTAATTTTCTATTCTATTGGTTAACTAGTCTGCCTAATTTTCTATTCTATTGGTTAACTAGTATGCCTAATTTTCTATTCTATTGGTTAACTAGTCTGCCTAATTTTAGATTCTATTGGTTAACTAGTTTGCCTAATTTTCTATTCTATTGGTTAACTAGTATGCCTAATTTTCTATTCTATTGGTTAACTAGTATGCCTAATTTTCTATTCTATTGGTTAACTAGTATGTCTAATTTTCTATTCTATTGGTTAACTAGTATGTCTAATTTTCTATTCTATTGGTTAACTAGTCTGCCTAATTTTCTATTCTATTGGTTAACTAGTCTGCCTAATTTTCTATTCTATTGGTTAACTAGTATGCCTAATTTTCTATTCTATTGGTTAACTAGTTTGCCTAATTTTCTATTCTATTGGTTAACTAGTATGCCTAATTTTCTATTCTATTGGTTAACTAGTATGCCTAATTTTCTATTCTATTGGTTAACTAGTATGCCTAATTTTCTATTCTATTGGTTAACTAGTATGTCTAATTTTCTATTCTATTGGTTAACTAGTCTGCCTAATTTTCTATTCTATTGGTTAACTAGTATTCCTAATTTTCTATTCTATTGGTTAACTAGTATGCCTAATTTTAGATTCTATTGGTTAACTAGTTTGCCTAATTTTCTATTCTATTGGTTAACTAGTATGCCTAATTTTCTATTCTATTGGTTAACTAGTCTGCCTAATTTTCTATTCTATTGGTTAACTAGTATGCCTAATTTTCTATTCTATTGGTTAACTAGTATGCCTAATTTTCTATTCTATTGGTTAACTAGTCTGCCTAATTTTCTATTCTATTGGTTAACTAGTATGCCTAATTTTCTATTCTATTGGTTAACTAGTCTGCCTAATTTTCTATTCTATTGGTTAACTAGTATGCCTAATTTTCTATTCTATTGGTTAACTAGTATGCCTAATTTTCTATTCTATTGGTTAACTAGTCTCCCTAATTTTCTATTCTATTGGTTAACTAGTATGCCTAATTTTCTATTCTATTGGTTAAATAGTATGCCTAATTTTCTATTCTATTGGTTAACTAGTATGCCTAATTTTCTATTCTATTGGTTAACTAGTCTGCCTAATTTTCTATTCTATTGGTTAACTAGTATGCCTAATTTTCTATTCGATTGGTTAACTAGTCTGCCTAATTTTCTATTCTATTGGTTAACTAGTATGCCTAATTTTCTATTCTATTGGTTAACTAGTATTCCTAATTTTCTATTCTATTGGTTAACTAGTATGCCTAATTTTATATTATATTGGTTAACTAGTATGCCTAATTTTCTATTCTATTGGTTAGCTAGTATGCCTAGTTTTCTATTCCATTGGTTAACTAGTCTGCCTAATTTTATATTCTATTGGTTAACTAGTATGCCTAATTTTCTATTCTATTGGTTAACTAGTCTGCCTAATTTTCTATTCTATTGGTTAACTAGTATGCCTAATTTTCTATTCTATTGGTTAACTAGTCTGCCTAATTTTCTATTCTATTGGTTAACTAGTATGCCTAATTTTCTATTCTATTGGTTAACTAGTATGCCTAATTTTATATTCTATTGGTTAACTAGTTTGCCTAATTTTCTATTCTATTGGTTAGCTAGTATGCCTAGTTTTCTATTCCATTGGTTAACTAGTCTGCCTAATTTTATATTCTATTGGTTAACTAGTATGCCTAATTTTCTATTCTATTGGTTAACTAGTCTGCCTAATTTTCTATTCTATTGGTTAACTAGTATGCCTAATTTTCTATTCTATTGGTTAACTAGTCTGCCTAATTTTCTATTCTATTGGTTAACTAGTATGCCTAATTTTCTATTCTATTGGTTAACTAGTATGCCTAATTTTATATTCTATTGGTTAACTAGTTTGCCTAATTTTCTATTCTATTGGTTAACTAGTATGTCTAATTTTCTATTCTATTGGTTAACTAGTATGCCTAATTTTTTATTTTATTTTTTTTAATCAATCCACACCCGTCCATGTAACGTTACACCTTAATAAAAATGCCAATAAGTATTACTGCGAACCCACATTCTGAAATGGTTTTGGTTACGTCTAATTGGTCGGACTCAGAACTGTAGTGTGGTGACTTTAATTATTGTTGGGTTCGCAATTCGCATTTTATTCAATTCAATTTTGTAATTGTGCTGTATGCATATACAATGTTTTTTTATTTGTGTTTGTTTCAAATTTATTTTGATGGGGTGAGCTGTTAATAATTGATACCTTTGCATTAAATACAATAACTATAACTTATGGTTTAATTATATTATACAAATTACATAGATACCGGGAGGCCTACGGCGGTAAAATATGACTTATATATATTTTAATTCGTTACCCATGACCTGGCTGTGTTTCTGGTTTATGTTTGTCAATAATTAAACTATTGACTGTGAATATAGAATATTTACAAGTATTCACGAATCACGACGAAGTGGGTTTATTTGATAAGGACTCGCGTGAGAGCGGTTAGCCGCTGTTTACCGCAGTAAATAACGAGTAACCCATATCGACCCTGGGTCTATTTGTGTAGCCGAACGGAACACTACAGGTTGTCATATGAAAACCCATCTCGGCCATACTGCAGTACTGCTACTTAACTACTTGTAGTAAAAATTGTACAATTTTTAATTTACTTTATAAATTATCCTGTTACCATTACATAATGGCTAGATTAAATTGTTTGCCTGTAATTTTGTCAAGCTGTTCCTTATGCATTCATATCATAATGATATATCCTCAGAATATAAGGGAACCTTTTTAATTTTATTTAATTGTCAAATAAAGTGATATTTATTCATTGTCTGCGATAAAGCCGGCGGAGTAAAGTAATATTTGGATTGTTTTGAATAAAACGTATTTTTGGTAGACATAATGTGAGCTCAGACACCTATATCTATTAAACAGTGGGGAAAAGTGGAAATTAATTGTAGTAATGTTTTATTAGGCGGGCTTAGAATATCGGGTTAGTTTTCATATCTTAAATTAAATTCTAAACTTTATAATAAAATAGTTTAATTTCGCGAAAATAAACATTCCACTTTTCTCCACTGTTTCCCCCCAGGAAGACGGATTCCGGCTCTCGCCGCTTGAGACGCTTCTACCACCGGCAGTCCTCCAACTACAGCGAGGAGACCCTCCACCAGGCCGTCTGGTCCGTTTCCACGCGACGGCTGACCACCCACAAGGCAGCCGCGTTCTACCAGATCCCGCGGATGACGTTGTACGCCCGGGTTCGCGAGCTCTGCCCGGAGGCCCTCAATAAGAAACCCCCGTGTCGCGTAGCAACCGGCCCTGGCAACGCGGGCCGCGTTCCTAGCAACCGGGTGAGTGTCGCTAACAAGGCAGTTGGTGCCCGTAGCAACGCGGTCGGCGTCCCTAGCAACGTTATGAGCGTCCATAGTAACGCGGTGAGCGGTTCTCGCATCGTGGTGAGTGTCCCTAGCAACAGGGCGAGCGTCCTTAACAACAAGGCGATCGTTAGTGTCCCTAGCAACTTGTCGATCGTCCCTAGAAACTTGACGATGGTTCCTAGCAACTCGGCGAGCTCTCATAGCAACACTCTGAGTATCCCTAGCAACACGGAGAGTCACTCTAACCTCACGAGGATAGCCCCTACCAAGGTAATGGTTCCTATTGCCCCCAATAAATCCACCGCCATGGTTGTTAATACGTCCGCAGATTTTCTTCCGAGCGTTGGCGATACAGTGGTTATAGACTGCAGTCTACCACAGTCGACGAGGGTTCATGATGAAGTACAGTTAGAAGATCCACAAGGAGTTATCATAATACACCCAGAGGAGATCACTGATATGTCATTCAATATCGTATAAAGTCAATTCTTAAATAATCAATGTAGATTCAAGAATAGTTTTATGTTTAATGTTGTCATTGATTCGTGACCATTGAGCTAGATCAACACATTCCAAAATTTGTCGTTTGAGGGGGGGGGGGGGGGGGGGGGTAAATTGTCTTCGAAGGGCAATAAGGAGAAACTTGTCCAAGGAGAAACATTCCGGGAAAATTTTTCTGGGACAAAAGCAGAGTAAATGTCGGTTTCGGTTTCGCATGCGAGACCAATAAACGGGATTTCATGACACAGAAAACTAAGATAATTTTGAACAACTCGCGACTTATTGATTGTGTGTTTTACAGGGTTGGTTATCAGTTCATCTGTCCGAAAGTAGAACATCTGGGGGCATCTAGGGTCATCGCGAAGTCACCATAAATTGATTTGTTTTTCTTTATTCTTAAATTGTTTGTGTGTTTTTCTTGCTCATTGTCACGGTGTTTAGCTCATTGCTAAAGGAAACTAATTTTATGTATTAAAATACTTGTATATAAATGTTATCATGGAGTTGTTTAATAGGTTGAGATTTTTTAAATATTGTACTTTTCTTCT
Source organism: Nemertoderma westbladi (assembly GCA_032718475.1). Lineage (NCBI taxonomy): Eukaryota > Metazoa > Xenacoelomorpha > Nemertodermatida > Nemertodermatidae > Nemertoderma > Nemertoderma westbladi. The sequence continues at coordinate 29,179 of JAUCBJ010005841.1, read as the reverse complement.
TTTTAAAGCGAATTTTGTAAATTCCAGTTCATTGATAAAACCTGGAAAGTAGTAACTATTTACTTCAGATCTTATCATCTCTCACTGAATTATTAGGCATTTTAAAATCTGACTTCCAGAAGCGAGGATTGCCATTGTGACTGTATCTTTTTAAGTGTTAGATTACGAATTAAAGTATGTTATTTTATTATATTTAATTTAACGAAAAGGTTTTATTTCATAAAAATTATAAGTAAAAATTTTAATTTAATTTCTAGTGAACGTTTTATAGTTGATTATAGTAGATCTACTGTTGAATGTTAACGAGCGAAAGTATACAGATGGTGTTGCTTTCTCTTAGCGGTACCGAGAACTCTGCATATCATTAACATACTGTTTCAACGTAGTTGTATGTCAAGTAGTTTTATGGTTATTAATGTAGTGCCCCGATATAGCATACTGTTAAACTAGAAAGTGAAAGTAATTGGTAGTTGATCTGTATACCCATAGTGTACCGGTAATGATCCTTACTCATGCTGTGTCCTATAAACGGTACTGGATTCTCACCCGCCGTATAAATTATTCTCACCCGCGACCCGCCGTATAAAGTTATACATCACCGGTACAAACCTAGTTTTCTCCTACAGTGTTACATAATGTTTACATTATTGATATATTTTAAACAAAGTACCGGTAGTTCTTTCACACTTTTAATTATCAAATATTATTTGTAAGAGTAAAGTTATTTGTAACAAACGTGTTACTATTATCTAATAACTATTTACATGTTTGTGTCTGTCCGTGTTGTAAAGTAGAACTTTACACAGTGCACTAATTCCGATTAGCCGAGGGATTTGTTTCACCGCACTAAATGTAATCATTTACATTATTTTTTGTCTTTCAAAACATCAAGAAAACAGCCAAATTTCGTACAATAACCTATTTCATTGACAATGTGATATTTATGTTTTCAGTGGGTTATTAAAAGCACTTTAACGCAGCTGTTAGTATAGTTAAAGTAGTTTCTTAGTTATTTAGTTAATGTTTGAATTATGGCATGTAATTATAAATTTGTCTTGAATTACTTAATTATATTATATTAAACTGTGCCCCGAGTTTGAGATACGAAATTTTCCATTTCATCCCCCAGTAGCTCGTCGAATTACACACGACGGAGTGTTTGCTATTCAATTAACTTGTGTTGCAAACTGTGATGTTATAGAAAAAGGAACAGGTTATAGAGACAGGTAAGGGCAACCAAAACAATAAACAAGAGTTATCAATATTCTAAGGGAGCCAAAGGCTCCTCTTTCGATAGCTGCTACCCGAAGGTAGGGGTGAGCGCTATTCCTCTTATCCCAAATTTTGCTCCCAGAAATTCAACTGGTACTCATTTTATCGACCCCAGGTGAAAGGTTGATTGGACCCTGACGAGGCTCGAACCTACAACCAATTGGTTGCAGGCCAGGCGCCCAGCCCAAGCATATCGGGATGCAGATACTTGTTGCTCTCAAATATCCCGCATATTAAATTGTAGAAAATCCAATTGAATTTAAAATCGACAGCCATTTGTATGTATCACATCTACAGACAGGAAGGATATGATGGGGGATTAGTTAGTAAATCAATATGGGGAGAAAACTTAACGCAAATCCCAACTCTGCGAATGAACATATCGTCTCAATGTTAAATTATCAATTAGGGGAAAGGCGTAGGTTGCAGGGGTGGGTTATTGTAACCAAAACAATAAACGAAACTCATAACAGGTTACAGTTTTATTTTTTAGGAGTAATCAGCTGTTATTTGCGTCGATTTTCCCATGGAGAGGGATAATTATTGGTAGGAGATCCTGATTGGTAGATATTAACTAAACGTTATCGTAGGTACCGGACCGGTATGTCATTATGAGGTCTGTCTGCCTGACTGTCCGTCTCATTTGACGTGAGCTGGTTATTTTATTATAGTGTAACTGGGGAATTAATTATGAAGGTTGTATTGGCAGTATGCCTATGGTAATGCCTTGCATAACTACGTGTCATCATAATGGGACGGACGCAAATCCCATCTTGGCGAATTAATATCCCAACCTCAATGTTACATTGGCAATTTAGGGAAAGGAGCAGGTTACAGTGGCACGTTATTTTAACCAAAACAATAAACTAAATACAATAGAACAGGTTACAGTTTTATTTTTGAGAGTAATCAACTGTTATTTGCGTCCAATTTCCCCGGGAGAGGGATGATTTTTTATTGCGTCCAGTCCCCCCCCCCCCCCCCCCCCTCCCCCTATCCCCAATCTGAGACAGACACGGTAGAATGGGTAGACAGTCAGTAGAACGGAGTAGACATACACTGTAAGACGGGGTATAGTGACACACTTTAGCAACCCTTCCACCATCATATCGTCTGTCCTTTGCAGACCTGTTGTCTACTCCGCAATTACATCGACTCCGAAGTACACAGACGACGACGTCGCTGACGCATTGCGGGCCATCTCGGAGAGACGGCTCTCCGTATATCGGGCCGCGAAATTCTACAAAATCCCCCACATGACATTGTATCGGATAGTTCGGTTGAAGGACCCCGGCGCAATAAACACGACTAAAGATTGGGATTCCTGTAATCGTAGCCGAATCGATCGGGGTGGGGAATCCAGCTAACTGTTAGTCAGGTTCTAAATCAATTGATTGCTTGGTGTACCTTACTGTACGGTATGTTGTGCAAGGTATTATTACTATGGCGTTTAAATTTATATTTACTTTAAATAATTTGATGTCCAGTCAAGCCAAACTAAGGATACTGCACTATTACTATTAACTATTTGAAATTTATCGACTGGTATCAATTTCAATCAATTGACATTATTCAAACTGCATAGGGCGGGATTCTTGAGATTAACCCTCTCCGGGCGACAATCGACGGAATAAACAGCTGATTGCGTGCAGAAATGAAACTTTAATATGTGTTATGTGTAGCTGAACCATTCCATGCGATCGGTAGACAGCCAATCACATGCGTACAGTGGTATTACGAACTTCCATATTTTTGGGTAATTATAACAAAATCACATTGCCAGAAACATACAAAAAAATTATTACATTATCACCTCGTCGTATTACTTGAATAGTTTTAATTAGTGTTAGTTTGTTAGTTTTGGTGGAGTTTTACTTCGTATATATATTTTACCGACTTCTTTGATTAAAATCCTGCAATTTCTCACTCTGTCAATTTTCAATATTTGTGGGGCGAGCCAGTTACTTAGCGAAACCTCAACGCATTGGGTATCATCATTCACTCTACGTTGGTGTCATGCTTTGCGGTCGAAGTAAAAAAAAGTAAATTTTCTTCGGCCGATAGGCCAGGGCCGCACAAAGTTTGGACTTATTTTCAGTGCGGTCCTCCCAAAACTATACTCCCCAGAGGAACTCCAGCTACCATTTACTATTTTAGCTACCATTTAAGGATGCAAGGCAGATAGGCGACCTGGCTAGTCCCTTTAAAGCATTCATGCCGAAACGAAAACTGCACTGGCCCCCATGCAGGGATCGAACCCACGACCTCCGCAGATATGGGAATTCAATGAAACCACTACACCAAGGTGGAACGTACTTTATTACATTTTGTATCTTACCCACAACTACTGTATTAAAAAATAAAAATTCGTAGGCAAATACAAGATTTTACAATACGGTAAGACTATACTTATTACTAATAATAATATATAATCTACATTACAATATATTAATTGGTTCGCATTAAAATTACTCTATCAGTTATAATTGTTTTAATTAGAAGATGGAGATGGTTTGGTGAACTTCCCAGAAGACAATACACGAACGAGGCCATAGAGTTAGCAGTAACAGCGGTAACGATAGATGGAATGGGTGTGGTGGAGGCTGCCATGAAACACAATGTTCCGAGATCAACGCTTTACTGGGTACTCAAGAAACGGAGATCCGTTCACTCTTCTAAATGTTGGAATGTTGAAACCGGGACTATCGATTCTTCTGAAACCGGGACAGCTAATTCATCTGAAAGTGGGGCAATAGAAAATAACAAACCAGGGTCATTTGACTTCAAAATGGGGGGTGAGGATGAGAGGGATGGGGGGGGGGGGGATTGATTGATGTTTCGAAGATGAGTAGATGATGCTTAAGACGTTTATGGAAATATATTTTCTTAAATTATTTGGATTGTTTTGTTTTGTTTTGTTACTTTCTTTATTCCAAAATTGTAACATTAGCATTAACATTTAGCACTTGACAACTTTAGAGGACATTAGGCCTACACTATTGAATTGCCCTGTACATTTAGTGTTTTATTATGTGGTAATGTCCCAACAGGGCGACTTTACAGTTACGCCTTCATGGTTACCACAGACACAGAAACAAAAGTTAGTATTGATTATTAATTGCCTGACAGCCAGGTAGAATAACCAGTAGGGCCTAGCTATATTATTATAACATGGCTCCAAACGCCACCATAAATATAAGCTAACTTTTTTATAATATAATTTATGTCATTTTTACATTTATTAACACAGCAAATAATTTAATTTGTGCAGTTTCTATCACTTATAATATATATACAATCATTTCGTAATGTTACAATTTTGGAATAAAACTACATACATACTTGTTACAAAGTACTTTACAGTGTTCTGATCCTCGTGGCTTTATTTTCACTCACTCACTCCGCTCGTTCGTGTAACAAAGCACTCGGATCATCACACTGTAAAGTGCTACTTTACACATAAGTATGTAAATAGTTATTGCTAATATGCGAAATATATATTTTGTTTAAGTTATTAAATAACTTTTAACCTTAACTTTATATATTGCTTCAAAATGACAATTTTTGTCGTTAACAATATAAAATGATTTAGACCCATATTAAACCAATCATCTGAAATATAGTGTCATCCATAATTCATTCAGTTTTCCGGGACCCACCACCCCCCACCCCCAAATTGTTCTATAAATTGAAAGGAGAATAATAGTTAAATAGTTAATATCTTAATCACATTAAGTTTCTGGGTTCACCTCGTCTCTAGTTTCACGTCGCTTTCGCTCTTTATATTACCTACAAGCTGCAAATAAAGGTGTCTCCTTCGATATTGCACCAGTCGTACTGACGTTATTCCTTATCCATATAGTGGATTTGGGTTTTTACATGACGTTGCACGGATTCCAAACAAATCTTTAATAATAAAATTTCGTCGTAAAATAGTTGAGATATGGGAATTCGAAAGCGGCATGTGTTTGCTTCCGCTGTAGGCCATTTATTCTAGTTAATAAATACATCATACTCTAGAACTCAATATTATAAAGTTTTATATCTCATGAATTTATCATATAAACATTCATATGATTTTAGGAATTCTTTATGGCCAGCCTTCCTTCCATCGGTATCAACAAATCACTAAGTTTGAAAATAATTGAGGTGTATCTGTTGAAATGCCTACGGAGACACTTTTTTCAAACACTTCTAGCTAAAGATTGAAAAAGAACAAATAAATTCTGAAATCACATCCCAGGCTATTGAATTATAATACTGTACTATTTCATGACATGACGTGTAGGAGTGGTTAGATATTTGATATTACTAATATTATGTTTTATAATATAATTTGGTACAACGAATAACCAACCAATTAAAACACCAACAATTGACAATTTTTATCGTTAAACGTATGGAATAGGCAGCTGTCCATCGCCATGTTGCTATGTAGCTGTCACAAGTCAGCCCTGAAATGAATCTGTGTTGAGTGAGTGACGGCTTCCACGATTTTCCAAATTTTTTCACCATCGGTAGATAACCTAAATCGAATGTCACTCGCAAATTTTCAGACTAAGTTGGTTAATGGTCTAGCAATGGGATGCTCTGATTGGCTAATACTGAATTTCGTTAATACCCGAAGAGTCTAATAAATAAATAGGCTACATTTTCTTGTCAAACCAAGCAACTTCGATGATTAATTTATAAGAAATAAGTTAAAATAATTATTATTGGTCTCAGAAAATATCATTCTAGACCACATATGAGTACGTCATTGTTCGAAAAGTCCCCAGCCTTCACTCAGCAATAGTTACCAAATCCCAATTGAGTAGGCCATTTTTGTAGGCCTACACCACCAACCGCCGGTCCGATCTGTAGCCAACGACAACGATGTGTCCTCAGAATCATCATGATCGGCGTCTTTCTTTGTCCCATTATCAGCGGACAATCCATCCTTTTCATTGGTTTAGGAATTACATTTCCCGTATCATAATGTGTAATGAATATCTTCTGAACCTACTGTAACATCGCTGTGTTAGTAGTGGTGGTTGGGGGTAATGTTATTGTTGCAGGTAGTATTTGGTAGTAGATTTCGTCAGGTCAGATGGTGAGAATTCGAAATCGTACTAATTCTAATCAGGAGTGTATCTCTAGTTGAATATGTTTCTGATATCAACTAGTCTTACATACTACTGTATGTACAGTATCTCACCCAATACACCCGTAACGTACAAACCAATAACTCCTACTAAGGCAAATATTGTACTTAATATTCATCTGTCCGCAAATCTTGTTAAAGTTTTCCGATAACACCGTACGACAACCTTTTTTTTTTATTGATCGGGTGTTACTTTAAATAAAATAAAAAAAAACATATTACAATCTAAAACAATACAGATTTTTATAACTGCCAAACTGAATAATTTCTCAATCTTTTATATCTAGTTTAAGCAATATATCCAATAATTTTTATGAGGTGAAAGTTGAATGTTTATGTTTGAACCGGGAAGTAGTTATTTCAAAGTTGAATGTTGAAAGCTCATGTGTGACCCGTGCTTAATTTATTGAAGTAATGGTTTAGAGGATACAATGAATATATTATTATCAACAATACATACTGTAGGCCTAACTGTACCACATGTGCTTTACTCAAATCCTTTAATGTATGTATCTTGTGCCGTGGGCGGGTGGACCCAGATGCAATGGAGATGGTTTTATCTACTGTACGACCTAGAATTTACCCAATCCAACAATACGCACAGTATGTATCTCAGAATCCCTTGAAATTAGTAATTACAGATAGAATATTATTTATTGCATGGTAAATAATGTATTATTTGTTATTATATTTACCGAGCGTGCGTAGTGAGGTTAATGTGAATCGAGAGCACAGTGAACATATGTTGTTTTACGTAATTTTATGTAGCAATGCGTAGTTTTATTTAAAAAGTTTCATTTAGTAGCATTTTTGGCATATTGGTAAATATTGTTGTTTAAATATTGCTATTTTAGAACAATTTAAGATTTGTTTGAAATGTTCTTTAACTGTAGATGTTATAAAAAAGGTTTTAGACCATTTTAAATGATATAAAAATATTAAAAAATGATCGTTCTAGAATAAGTAAAACTGAAGGAATCTTGTTGTTCGGGAAATATTTTTTTAAATAATAGGGAACATTTTCTAGATCATTAAAAAATATGAAATCTAGCTATATGAATGATTTTTAACATTTTTAAAAATGTTCTGGAATCAAAATAATGTTTTAAACTTATTTATGATATCAATTTAATTTCGCCGGGGTACTGGCATTATAGGTACATGTAGAATAACAATTTATGAACAATAAAACACAGTGAGTAAAAATAGCAATAAATTATATAAAATGAGTTAAAATGTAGACTAATTATCATCAGTGGCCCATGAAGTTAACGATTTCGTGTTTTTTTGACATTTCAGTAAGTGGTAGAGTGGGGCTGGGTTTCCGCACGGTTTTAAACTTATTTACAGTACAAACATAGCAACAATTAGCTAGTATATTTTATTATAAACATTTAGAAAGTTCTAGAATAAAAAAATCATTTTTGAAATGTGAAGTCGATATCAATTAAAAGTTTAATTATCAACAAATTTTAACGTAGTAGAAAGTAGAAAGGGTCATAATTTGCAAAAAAAAAAATTTTTAATTTCAAATTTGTCATGAAAATTACAAAGAGTAAAAAAAGTGCCTTTTTAAAAATTACCAGAATTTGTAAAAATTTCACAGAGACAGTCAGTGTAATGCTCTAAACAGGTTGTACAGACAAAATTTTGATATCTGTTCGGGAAGTTCAAAAAGCACCAAAACGCACGATTTTAGCACCAAAAAAATAGAAAATGTGCAGAAATAGGTGATAATATGGCGAAATAATTCAAAAATAACGAGTTTTAATTTAAATTCTGTCTGTATCAATTGTAAAGTACTGTATATGATATGGATAAGTCAGATTAGTGGCCTCATTTTTTATGAAGTTATAGCATTTTTCATTTGAAAATTGTTGTTTTGAGAAAAATTGCCATAGACTCAATGATAGAAACACCAGCTGCTGGTACTCGCTCATGGCGGGCCTACAGTAGTAAGCTACTACTATTGATTGAATGGATAGGTCCAAACTGCAGATGAGTATATTACTTGCCAAGAAGTGTATTACTCTCTCACTCTATCTCCGAGACAGAAAGCAAACATGCTAATGTATTAACCCGGCAGCTGAACAGCTCTTCCCAGTGAATCCTATGGGAATATCTATAGGGTTACTCTACTCACTGCTAGGGAGGGGGGACACAAGCTGATTGAATTTTAAGCACTGGGCCGTTCAAATGTTTTATAGGTTAATAACGAACCTGCCTATTAATAGGCCAGGGTAGTTCTTGTCAAGAGTTGAGCCGTTTAAAAACACGATGTGGTTGTGTGTGTGTGTATGTATAACCATCCAATATCTCAAAAACTCAAGCAGGTACGCAAAAATTTTAATAACAAACTCTCCATAAATTTTGGTTGCGCACAAGACTGTATATTTTTTGTGGCGTTTCGATCACGGGGTCACTGAAAAATAGCGGTTTTGAAAATTTAATGTCGAATTTCACCGATTTCAACTTGTCGAGTATGCACCAACTTTTTTATTTGAGATATTCAGTCATCTGAGCAACATATTTGAGCCTCAGAATCTTTTCAAATAACGTCGCCAAAATTTGTTAGTCCGGCAAAAAAACGCACAAATTCGTCTAAAAGAGTAAATTATTTAGTTGCGGAATAATATGATTCAGCTAGAAAAGCCAGCCAGCTGGCTGTAAGGAGACCGTCCATATAGACAAACGTAGTGTTAGTTAGGTCCATCATCATTCATCATCATCAACTCCCTCCCACCTAACATAGCAGTGAGTAACCTTATATATTATTGTCATTGGATTCACTGGGAAGAGCTATCTGCTCTCTGGCCTGTACATTTCCTGATAAAATTAGACAACAATAATCAATCAATTAATTTATAATTGTCGATCTGAAACAATAATTTATTGTTTAATTTATTATAATTAGAGACCTTTAGGGTTTCTTGTTGTCAAATTTTATATGTTTGTTTGTTTGTCTGTGTGTGTGCTGCACATTGATATTGGCTTGGAAGAGAACGTGTTCTACATGTTGGGATGTCAAGTACAGTATATTTGCAGCTTGAACTTTGTCTTCGTTCAATCCAATATTCCACTAAACAATCAGTCTAAAAGCTGTCGGGCAGACTTATATTGATACTGGACAATTATATTGGACACCCCCACTCTCTACCTCCATTATATTATTATTAAACCAAACCATTATTGAGAGAAAGAGCCCTCTGGTTTCGTAGAATATTATTATTAGGATACATGCATATTATATGCTTATATTAAATTGGTTGCTTCATAGTGATGCCAGGTTTGGATATGGTTAAATATTTGTTCATCTTTTCGCTTCGGACTAACACAGAAACTGAATTAAGATTTAGTTTTTTCGGTTTTTTTGACGGTCTTCTTATAGCCAGCTTGCAGGCTTTCTCGTATAATTACAGTAAATAACTGTCACATTTTAGATTGCAATAACAGAACGTTATTTTAATATAAATTACCCTCTCATATCTTCCTTAACAAAGAAAAATACGAACAGTTTCACCTCCCTCACACGCAGCAATTTGTTTCTGCAACTTGTTTCTGTGTGTGAGGGGGTTCAGCAACAAGTTTCAAAAACAAGTTGCTTAGTGTGGAGGGGGCCTAACAGTTTCGAAGCTCCAGTCGTTAACATATTGAACAAGTTAAACAAGTATGTACTAAGAAATCATTGGAAATCATACCGACAATATCTTTAATAATGTCTCAATCTCAATCTGTGCAATATAGAATTGCAATGCAGGAAGTAATGAACGTTTAGGCCTACTTGATGATGTTACTATTGGCGTTACTATTTCTACATTAACTTATCTCTAATACTATCATTTATTATATTTTCATTTATATTTTTAACTTAAGAATTTGAAATTACAGTAGAAGTTGTTGCTATTGTAATTATATCTACTTGTTGACAACCTGGTAATCAAACTTCCATCCACCACAATCGTCGATATCTCCAATTGATTGTCATTCACTCTACTATAATTAAGTCCATGTAAAGTCCATTGACCGTAATTACAAATTACAAAGTACAATTATTAGTAATTATATTTATTAAGCAGTGCATAAATAATACAGATAATGTATAATTGTCCATAATTGGGTCACCATGACCTACTAAATAGATAAATATATTTATAGTAGGTCATTGTATACTATTTGGGGGTTGAGGTTATGTAGTACATATTCTATCTTTGATAGTACAGTATCTTCATTGCTTTGGTATGATTTATTCTGTAGCTACATAATCAACAAACCTGGTTAATCAAATGTCTTCAGACGAAGAAGCAAAAGAATCCGCGACCGTTCCCGCCCATATGGTTGGCTCAAGTTTCGGTGTCTCCCACGAAAAGATCGAAGCTGCGCGCGTTGAACTGAAATCCTTCACAGCCAAGCCGGGTTACATCATTCCAAACAGGGGCGATCTCACCGACACATCGGTTCACAAATGGCGATACGCCTGTCCTAAATATGTCATCGCAAATTTGGCATATTTTAAGGGCAAAACTCGCGAGCATGCAGCCGATTCACTTGAGAAGGTCGTTGAAGACTTAGTGAAAACTTGGGAAATGGAGGCTTCTCACAAATTGTTCAAAGATTGGACAACTGTCAATCAGGCAAAATATACTCTAAGCGCTAATATGGGCAAGCGTTACTATGGTGAGGAAGCGGCTGCTGCTGGTAACTACAACGTACTTCTCGATGGAATTCGGAAGGATCTCTACGATTCGTCGAAGGAGACTTTCGATTCTTCGCATCATTTGTTCCGGGATGCTTTTCCTGAGGGATTCCCATGGGAGGTGCTCGATGTGTTTTCGCCACCACCGGTCGTCTGTTTCTCCTGGCGACATTGGGCCTACTTCAACGGGACGTACCGCGGCCAACAAGGCGAGGGCGAAGTAGTTGAGATGTACGGGTTTGCTCGAGTCACTGTTGACGAGAGCACCAAAATATGCGATATTGAGGTTCTCTATAAACCTGAGGAATTTTTGGAGGTGCTCGAAGGAAATAGACCGGTGGAATCACTAAAAAATGGCACTGGTGGGTTTCCTGATTTTGGCAATTTGAAAATTGCCGAAAAATTATGTCCAGCATGTAAAGTTAAGGATGCGAAATATTGAGAAGGAAATGATTCTTCTGACTATCTTTACAGGTCAATTTTGATTTATTAAATGTTGTCAACGCGTACCAAATTATAATAAATCTTAAACGTAAATTAACTGAAATATTGGTAAATGTATCGGGGAATCTTTAAAAATGCGATACAGACAACTCATGTCCTGACAACTTCTGTTGACTGAAGAGTGTAGGTCTACTGTGTAGAGTAGGTGTGTGTGTTGGTTAGAAACTTCCTATTATATTTTAACCTGCTCATAATATTAGCATAATTTCAGAAATATAGTCAAGGAAAGGGGAAAATGAAAGTTTTACATAAGGTTGTCCGGACACGAGTTGATGTGTGACCATTTAAATAATGAATTTGTAAAAGGTATATTAAACTTCTTTAAATATATTAAAAATTTTCAACTACCATCATACTGACGTATTATAGTTAATGTTAAACGGGACAATAGGATGATTTAATTTTCAGAAATAAATTATTGCTATATTCTTTATTACAATTATTACTTTTTCACTGAATTTTTTCACTTGTGAAAGGCAGGTATTTTATTGTATTAGGCCTAATATATTAAATATATTTAAGGCGTGGATGATTTTTTTAAGAAATATTAAAACTTGCGTTATGCCGATAGTATTGATACGGAAATATTAATTTACCATCTCAACACCTCAACGAAATAATTTAGCTAATTATTCTGAAGAATCACGATTAAATACTCAGCCAATCATTTTGAGGGATAAAGCAAGCTGGCTTACTAGTCTGACACCTTACACTAGTAGTGATATGTCCTATAATGTAATTACCTGTTGCCAAGTAGTGGTGAGATGATTGGACTGGTTCCAAACTAATAGGCAATAGCAAGCAAGCCAAGGGATGAGGGAGATGGAAGTATAGAGTGACGGGGGCATATTGATAAGTTAATTACGTTTAGATCAATTAAAAACTATTAACAATAACTATTAACAATTAAAAATTTTAGTTTAGTTAGATCAATTACAAACACATTTCTTAAAGCAAATCACTTGAACTAATTAAAAACTATAATGGAATGGGGTATGGGGATTACAGCTGTATAATTTTTAAGTATAATTATTTATATACTATAAAATAATTAATGTCCATTAAAGGCAGGTTGAAAATGCTGTTTTTTACCGTAATCAACTTAATTAACTGCTTTTATCTTAGCTTCTCGAAGCCACATGCAAATTCAACTTGGAAAATTTCAAAACTTTTGCCGAACAACATGTGAACCAAGTTCGGTTAGATTTCATTGGTTTTTAGTCATTGATTAGATTGGCCGAGTTATTAAGGTTTAAAAATTGGACGCCACGGGATAACAGAACGACAGGTTCATTAATGGTACGACTACCCTAAGGCACATTTTACTTCGTGGCTCGCCCCACAGTCAGATAACTGACTGCAGAATTACACAACACAACCAAGTTAGATGGAATGAATAATAAACTAACTTTTTCCTATATTTTAATTTACCTTCAACTTGCCGTCAACCGTTACAAGCTTTTCTAACAGTTAGGAAATTTTATCAAGTTGATATGTAAAATAAAAGTTCCCGTGAGCACCTGCCACACAATGCCGTCACACAGCCTTATGATCGAACTGCGCCCTTTCTAACGATAAAGATGTAACTATGCACAGAACAATTTATTATAAAACAGTGAGTTGGATGATGAAAAAAGGCTATCACAGGTATTTTATTACAGAATCTCAGGCTCTCTGGGAAGATGGATAGGCCTTGGTGCTTGGGGGAACCAGGAGTGAGGAACGGCAAGCCTTTGGTGATTGATAAGGGGGTACGAAACGGCGGTTCCAGAACGTTTCTTATGTCATCACATACTAGCAAGGTATTGCTATTTTTTGGAAACGGTTAGTTATTATTTTTAAATAAATGTGAAGAAGTAACCTAGAACACAATAGTGTAATCTGTCTCATGCTGTGGTACACGGTACTAAGTGTGTTCTATGAATCACGTTTACAAATTTCTTATCTAAAGGCATGGCGGCGGCGAGCTGCTTAAACGTTTTTCATCAATAAAAAAGGATCTCATCTGATCAAATAAAGGGAATGTGTGGCGGTCATTCGTGTCTCTGTACAAATGGTGATATTTAAAAATCAAAGCACAAAATGTTTGGGGATGTATGTCTAGGGCTTATCTCGTACTGCATTAGAGATAATTATACTATTTATTTATTGTATTAATTAATTCTAGATTGAATGTGGGATGTTCGCGCTTTCAGACCTTTAGCAGTTTAACCTGCCAAATTTAGATGTCTTCTAGATTATAAATCGACTTTAGCCTATGACGAGTATTTGATACACTACATTAGCCGAAGCCAGTCTATGCGCGACCATTCACCCGCTGGATATACCCGGGAGACTGGATTCGGAAGCTTGACCTTATTGCGGTGTAGGCCTACTGTATTATTCGACTGATCGTTAATATATAATTTCTGACCAATATTATTCACTTTCGGGAAATATTAACAGTTCCTTTAGGACGTGGCGTTCTAAATATGTAAACAGAGTTATGACTTATACTAGACACAACGGGATGGCTATGGATTCACGTATAAAGCGCATTCTTTAGGAGATGCTTTGTTATCAGTCACAATCATGCACACTACTGCACAATGCTGCACACCGATCTGCCGACCTTCACTAATTTTAGTCACATATAAAGAGAACAGCAACCGACTCATGTAGTGCCTATGAAATAGCATTAGATTCACTCCAAAACCACTTTAATGTAAGTCGCAATTGTTATATGTAACCGGTCTCTTACCTTCAGTATATCAAGAAGATTGGGGGTTTTATGATTATTTAGCGATATTATCCAATATAATAATATTCCATCAACTGATATAATTAATGACCGACAATAAATAGCAGTAAAAATCCGGTGTTTGTAGTTGACTGTTCGCGCTTTTAGACCTTTAGCAGTTTAACCTGCCAAATTTGGATGTCTTCTAGATAAGAAATCGACTTTAGCCTATGACGAGTATTTGATACACTACATTAGCCGAAGCCAGTCTATGCGCGACCATTCACCCGCTGGATATACCCGGGAGACTGGATTCGGAAGCCTAACCTTATTGCGGTGTAGGCCTACTGTATTATTCGACTGATCGTAATATATAATCTCTGACAAATATTATTCACTTTCGGGAAATATTAACAGTTCCTTTAGGACGTGGCGCTCTAAATATGTAAACAGAGTTATGACTTAAACTAGACACAACGGGATGGCTATGGATTCACGTATATGGCGCATTCTTTAGGAGATGCTTTGTTATCAGTCACAATCATACACAATACTGCACAATGCTGCACACCGATCTGCCGACCTTCACTAATTTTAGTCACATATAAAGAGAACAACAACCAATACATGTAGTGCCTATGAAATAGCATTAGATTCACTTCAGAACCACTTTAATGTAAGTCGCAATCGTTATATGTAACCGGTCTCTCTTACCTTCAGTATATCAAGAAGATTGAGGGTTTTATGATTAATTTATCGATATTACTGATATAATGAATAACCGACAGTAAATAGCAGTACAAATGTTAAGGTATGAATGGTTATGATATGTTATGTTATGGTATGATAAGTTAAGATAACAGATATACGTTCTATAATTAAGCCTACTAATGTAGGGCTAAAGCCTGAAAACACAGAGATTCCAAAGCCGGTCTTCTAGGCTCGGGAAAACCAACACAACTGATCCCTCTGGGCTGTTGTAGGTATCTTTCAACACAAAGAGAAACAGCTCTCATTGGCCGAGTTCCAGATTCTGTAGGTTCCACGAATGTCTAAATGCCGAACTATTCGGGTTTTTGCAGCCCATATTCAACACAAGGCGAAATCGCTCTGATTGGTGGATCATTGTTCTGATTGGTTGATCGAACAGAACAAAGAGCCTATAGGCGTACAGCAAATCGGTTGGTAGATTGCGTCATTTGAGTTAGGTAGTTTAGAGTATTTGAGCGCATTGTGGGAAAACTGGCTTTTTATGTCTGCTAAAGCACACATGCAGACACAGCGGGTAAATCGCTAGTTATGTCCTCTAAAAACACCTTACACAGTACATTGCGGAGAAAAGGGCCAGTTATATCCCGCAAAAGCTTTTACACCGCTCCCAGAAAATGGGATTTAATTCTATAAAATATAAAAAATCACAGTTTCTAAAATATAAAAATACTCTAAACAGCTAGTCTTTCTTTCGCGGACGGCGTTTACGCAGTTTTTTGAGGCTAGCAAGAGTCCTTTTCTCGTAGGGGCGAGCCACTTTACTAGGAGGGCTGTAACTCCTGGGTGAAGGGTGCAATACAATTGCATCAGAAGGTTTAGGGTTACGGTCGATGTCTCGTCCATTTCGATATGCTTCTCCTCGAGCTGATTTTCCTCCGCTTATCGTTGGATGCGTTCGTCCAAAACTCTTGCAGAGAATAGGGTCGTCCAAGTTCGATATCTTCTTAGAGATTCTGAATTTCCTGATCGAACTGAGATAAAATTAATTCGTTTACCGCTTGGACTTGCTGCTGCAATTTACGTTTCTCTAAACAATTGTAGGTTCATTTTCCGTTCTTTTGACGAGTAGTGTCCAACGCGTTTCGTACAACTCTCTCCTCCGCCTCGGTGACAGGTTGTATCGGGTTAAACAGGGACGATGATACGGTTGAATGGCGATATTAGATGTCCGCGTCTCAATCCGGCTAGGTAAGATGGGCGAATATTTAGGGAGCCCACAACCGGAGTGCCACCGACTAATTGTTCGGGTAACACTAGATCTTTGAACAATGAGTACAGTTCGGGAAGATCCCTGATACTATTAGGGTCGAGAGTCTGGGTTCTCACTAGGGAGTGAAGAGGTCTGACCGAGTATTCCGGAACTCTGATCATAGGTTTATTTAAGGATCGTTTGAATCGAGCGAGCGTAGGTGATACATCGAACAAGTGTCGCTCGAAACTCCCGTAAATATAGCGAGTAAAACCGTGTTTAAAGCAACGTCTCTATGGATGTTTATGTCTTTCCGTTTGTTGGTTGGGTCTAGGGCATTCATCGTAATAATACCAAAGACGCACGTCTTGTAGGGGAAACGCGGGTGATATTTATTCGGTTTTACAATGTTTCTCTCAAGAATTCCAAATATACGTTGGAGTTACCGCGTTTATCCGGTTCTTTAACGTCTTCTCCTTCGAGTCGATTTCGAATAGAATTTTTGCATTCGATTCTCAATTTATCGTTCCGACTCCGCTGGGTATGATATTTAAATAGGACCATTTCCCTTTCGGTGTCGATATCGTCCGTATCGTGTAAATCGATAGGATGGCCGGTAGTTAAGAAGTCCATATACGTACCATTACGATGCGTATAGCGAGCGGTGAATTTTCTATAGTCCAATTCACGCGTAAGTTGCTCCTGGGACATTGGCGGTTCGATATAACGACCATCGTCCTCTGTAGTAGTTGGACCAGCGTCGCAGCGTATCAAGCTTTCAACAAACGCTTGTAAAGGTAGAATATATCGCTCCCTGATACCAAGATCATCTTCTATCAACTCAGTCATATCTGCTATATGAGTTTATCAATATTATAATGAGTTTATATTTAGGCTAGCGGGCGTCGCTGCCTACCCCTCTCGGCCCCCGGACAGCGCAAGATCCTCAGCGCTGGTGTACTTTCGCCGATGTGCCTATCGCCAACGAGGTGCTGCACAACGACAACAACAACCAGCGCGAGTCACTCCACCGTCCGTCCCAAAGGCTTAGATTTACTTCAGGTTCTTACTGGAGAGTTAGGGCTACTTTCACAATTGCGACTCGCTACTGTAAACACACTTTAGTAGTAACATTCGCCTATAAACGCACAAATTCCACACAACTGTCACAAACCACACACATTCGGGCCATTTGTCCGTTAGTCAGTGCCTTCCAGAATGCCACGTTATTATTGGGTAACCTGGGATACTAGCAGTGTGCTATTTATTCCTTATGCTATTCAATGGGCAAGCTTTATTGTTCTTTTAACTCACTTCTAATTCTAGCGTGGTTGTTGCCATGGTGACATTATGGAAAGCTAGCGGTAGAATTAGGGTAATTCTCATGCATACAGATCTGGGATGCTATTTAATAGTAATTCTTTAATTGTCAATATTCCTCTTTATACATGATTTTATGAATTTTATCGGCTATTGACTATATATTGGAGATTCTCGCACACGAATACACTTAATAGGGTGAATCTCCGCTCCCATGATCTATTAATTAATGGAATTTTGGGAATATTATAAATTGTATAAAAATGACAATTTATCAAATTCATTAAAAGATGAATTTAAATTTATTCCCGTAAATTTTATTATTTAATATTAAATGGACACAATTTTATTCCAGAACATATCTGGGGACTGGGATCCTTGATTCTAGGAAATTTGTCTTTTTAAGAGTATCGGTAAGTGCTACGATATCTTAATTGACTAGAATTTTAAAGGATCTAAATTTTGACTGATTTTATAAATATTAATAGTTAATATTTAGGATGGGCACCAGTTTATTCCAGAACTTGTCTGGGGACGTTAACCACTGATTCTAGAATTTTGTCTTTCAAGTATATCGGTGGGTGCCGCGATATCTTAATCGACTAGAATTACAGATGGTCAAAGGGTTTAACAGATTTATTTTGCGTTATACGCTACTGTTAAAGGGACATCACGCTACTATATGTATTATTTAATATACGGTATGAGAGCAATATCGCACGAAGCAATGTCAGTGAGAAGAGGCAAGTCGTTTCCAAGGTCTACCCAGAGCTTGGTTTAGCAGAGACACGAGGATCTGAATTTTGCATTCCTAATACTCTACTTTACCAATAATACTTGAATATAGTAGGAGCTTTATTGTACTTTAATAAGTACGGATATTTCATCTTACTGTCGTTACGTATTTGTAATGTAATACGGACAGTAAGGAAAGAGAAAAAGAATTATTTCTCGCCGTCGCTGTAAATATATAATATGTAAGTAATTAAGTAATAAGCACTAATATATTGCACTAATCTACTAAATAATCGCTAAAATAACATTCTACTAAATAAAATTAAAGAAAACGATTATAATAAAATTACATAATAATACATACATAAATATAAAATAATAAGAATATAAAATAATATGGTCACACACCCACTCCATAAGCTACTAAGCTGGGGAGTCCCTAGATGTTTGTTGGATTAGGGAGGTGGTCGTGGGAAGAGTATCTTGCCTTCCATAGTTTCCGGACAGTTCTCGGTCTCTTTCCAGTAAACATAAACGACCAACTGGGCGATTGAGCTGCTGTGTCTCGAAGACAATTCCCGGTTTCTTGAAGTTACGTCGCATGACGACAAGTTCTACCGATCGCACCAAACCGTCATCCGAGATGTGAGTCTCGATGATACGACCTGTCTGCCAACGCTTACATGGAAGATCTGAATCCACAATAAGGACCATGTCTCCAGCGCTGACGTTTTCTTGCTGCGCAAACCACTTCGTTCAAAGTTGTAGTGTGGGCAGATAGTGTTTTTCGAAATGGTCAGCGAAACGACGGGATAACAACTGCATGAGTTGCCAAGTTTGCTGGCAGTATTCGTCTCCGTCTGTGATTTCCGATTGTGGGAGCATGGCTACAGGTTTCTTCAGTAGGAAGTGCGCGGGTGTTAGCGCTTCCAGGGAATCGGGACTCGATGAGACTGGCATAAGCGGTCTCTCGTTGAGATAGGCGGCGATTTCCTCCATTAACGTCCGCAAAAGTTCGTCGGTGAGATACGCAAGGCACGGCACTATAAAGTGAAATGCGGTCTTCACACTTCTGATTAATCTCTCCCAACTTCCTCCCCACCAAGGGGCGTCGGCGGCGTTGAAGGTCCAGCTAGACGCTGTTACCCTTAGCTGATCGTCCACCTGTCTTTGGTTCCAATCTTTGACGTAAGCTTTGATTTCATTGTTGGCACCAATGAAGTTTGTTCCCTTATCAGATCTCATCGTGTTACTAGTTCCAAAGCGAGCGATCTGTCGTCGTAAGATTAATAGGAAGCTGTTGGTAGATATATCGTTCACCATATCGAGATGGATAGCTCTACAAGTCATACAAACAAAGATGACACACCATCTCTTGACTATAGTCCTAGCACGATATACTTCAATAGGGCCAAATAAATCTACACCGGTATTAGTAAAGGGTGGTTCATAGAAGCTTACTCGTTCCCTAGGTAATTCTGCCTCTCGCTGTGTTAAAGGCCTACTGAATGCTTTCCTACAGGGTATACAGTTCCTAAGAACTTGGTTCAGAGCTCTACGGGGTTTATAAAAATAATAGCGAGTTCGAATTTCGCTAAGAACTCGTTCTCTGCCAGCATGATAAAGTTTGCTGTGAACATCTACAATCATCTTGACTTGTATCTCAAGATTTCTAATGAGTATGGGAAACTTAGTGTCAAAAGATAATGGAGCATTCATTAATCTTCCTCCAACACGTATTAACCCATCTATCATTGTGCTAGAGAAACGATCCCTTAAGCGCATCTGTGGATTTCTTAACAACAGGAAATACTTATTGGAATCCTCATAGCATTGCAGGAGTCTCAGCATCTGCTTGTTGGTTTCTTCATGCTCCTGATAACTGATCTTCTCCTTCAGAAACCTGTCGGATATCTTATATTTGGGAAGATCTTTAACAACATGGACCTGCACCGATGTCAGCGGAGCGGTATCACTATTGGTCTTCGTCCCGGAGTAGTGATGATGAAAACATCGTTTTAAATATGTAACGGCCTTACAGAGCCGATTCCAGGAACTGTAGTGATGTATCGCTCTCTGCAGGAGAGGTGAGAGTCCTTGCGAGACGTCTGGTATTCCAGATTTCCAATCCTTCTCACGGATTTCCACAACAAACTTATTTGTGGCTGTGGGTTTCTGATCCAAAGCGTCGTCTCCGGAAGTATGTAGTACAGACAGATCTACCATAGGTTTAAATAACTTCGATTTACTCGCCCGAGTTTTAGGTTTGACTTTCTCCGCTCCCTTGGCCTGTCTAATCTCTGCCGTAGTAAGATGAGGAGGCCATTCTTCTTCTTCTTTGTAGAGGAAGTCGGGTCCACCTAACCAGTCTGGAGTATCTACCAGTTCTTGTGGAGTTGCTCCCCTGGAGGCGATGTCTGCTGGATTAATCGTTCCGGGGCAATGTCTCCATTGATCCATCTTCGTGCGACTAAGTATAATGGCTACTCTGTTGGTAACGAAGACGCTGAACTGACAGACTTCATTGGTTATATACTCCAACACGAGTAAAGCATCGGTCCAATAGACAGTTTTCTCCAATGGATAATCGATCTGTTCTGTTATATTCCGGCCGATGGCTATAGCGTATAGAGCCGCTTTTAACTCCGCTCGAGGAACTTTCAACTTGTTGTTTATCAATGCCTTAGAGGTAACCAAGGCGACTTTGATTCCATCCGGAGTTTCCACTCTTAGGTAGGCTACTATACCTATTCCCATATCGCTGGCGTCTCCAAACACATGGAGTTGATAGGAATACGTAGGGAGAACATGACCAAAATATGAACGGGAAATTATAAAGTTCTCGATGGCTGGTAAAGAATCTTCCCATTTCATCCACTTCTTTAATAATTCTCCCTTAAGTGGATCGTCCCATGAGTGGTTTTCAAGCCACATTTGTTGTACTAAACTCCGAGCAATCAATATAACTGAGCTAATAAATCCCAATGGATCGAAATAAGTGCTCAGGATACTTAAACAAATCCGTTTAGTCCGAACTGGATTATCTCGCTGTTTTAGCTGGAAAAACAGGATATCTCTCTCTGTGTCCCATTTCAAACCAAGTGTCTTGGTTTCTGGAAGATCATCTTTGATTAGATCTAGCTCTTTCACTCCTTGATCTTCTACCGGGATCGACTCCAGAAACTCACGGGAGTTGCTGGTGAATTTAGTTAATCGAAATCCACCTCTTTTTAAGCACTCTACCGTTCCTTTAGCGACATCAATGGCTTCTTCGACTGATGGAAGGGACTTTAGATTGTCGTCCATGTATATATCCCGTTTGATGTTGTCGATCACCTCTTTAGAGAAGGCTTCCCGGTTGTCATCCGCAGTGGTGCGCACCACTGAACAGGCGTTTGAAGGGCTTGAGATTATCCCAAAGGCCTGGATGGTCATCCAGTACTCCACCGGTTTCTGGTTGAGGTCTCCTTCAGGCCACCACAGAAATCGTAGGCTATCTCGATCCCTATCCAGCGCCTTGACTTGTAAGAACATGCCTTCTATATCTGAGGCGAAAGCGATTGAATATTGTCTTAATCTTAAGAGTATTCCCAACAAGGATTGGAGTAAGTTGGGTCCGGGTAACAATTCGGAATTAAGGGATTGGCCCATGTAGAGGGCGGAGCCGTCAAACACTACTCGTACCTCATGGGGTTTACCGGGTTTGGGAACGTAATGGTGAGTTAAATAATACATTCTCTCAGTTATAGGTGTTTCTTCCGGTACTCGCTCCGCGTATCCCTTGCTAATAAATTTCTTCAACTGCGTTTGATACATTTCTTTAGCTGAAGAATTTGCCGTAAGGCGTCGATGTAGTTGAGCAATTCTTTTCTCCGCCAAGGGTCTGTTGTTTATGAACTTTGGTTCTCGCTTTCGGAAAGGTAGACCGATTTCATATCTACCTTGATCTTTAAGAAAACGTGTAGTTGTCTCTTGGATCTGCTTGGCTCTTTCTTCTTCTACCGATAGGGCCTTATCGTAGGAATTGGGCTCTACAGCCTCTTGAGTAAAGAATCGTACGGCGTGTTCATCCCGAGTTTTGGCATTATAACGTTCAATGACGTCATTCAGTTCGTCGTTATAGTCGTCTCGTTCCGATGGGCGAAGGAGCTGACATAAGTTCACTTGGTTTTGCCAAGTCTCGTTTTCCTTAAGGAGATCAATGGTATTCTCCTCGTCGAAGAGTTGGTGGACATCGTCATTATCTGAGGAGTATGGTGTTCCCTCAGTTGGATCGTCTAACTCACTGCTCTCAACTTCCCATTCTCTTACTTGATATACCTGATCTTTCGGTAATCTTTCCATGAGAGTTCTATGGGAAGGGCTAGTAAAGTACCAACCCACTCTAGTTCTTCCCGCATAAGCTTGTAGTGGTTGCGGTTGAGCAGGCCGTTTCTCCAATGTCTCGAGCGCTTCATGCGCGTTTTGACCGATGAGTATTTGCACTCCAGGGTAATCGGTGTTGAATCTAGGTATTTCAAGCTGCTGGGTGAAATCGTCCTCATCCCAGTTATAAGGTTCCACTTGGCTGGTAGCGAAGTTCTTTATCGCCACCATTTTTACTGACCTTATACTATGTTCTCCTAGTTCATCCTGGGGGGTGGACAACGCACCTACATAATAATCCGCTATTACTGTAGATTTCCAAACCTGCATAATTCCTGACATATTTAGCTTAGTTCGGAACTTGGGTTGTCCAGCAAAGATGTCTTCGGCTAGTTCTTTGTCGATGAATGTTCCTGTGCTACCGGAGTCAAGGAGGGCATTCACTATATAACTCCTTTTAGGTCCGTGGACCCTTAACTGTACTACAGGAAATTCTCGGATTCCTACATTGGAAGTTGGCGCTTTCCAAGATGGTTGTCGATCAGAAGTAGTTAGGGTGAGGGTCGCTGTCTGTGTCTTTTTCATACGTAAGTGCTCGATACACTGCGGTATTTATCATGTAACAGGATTCATCTTCGTCGGAGAATTCATCCGTATAGAATCCTTCCATCTCAGAACTTTGGTCAGTGTCGTTCACATCACTGAATTGGACATGTAGTTCGGAATCACTTACCTGACTCGGGCTGTTTCGTTCGAATTCAGTGTGCAACAAGATATGATGTTTCGCACCGCACTTTGCACACCTTGTGTCAGAGTAACAGGTTCGCCGTTGGTGTCCTTGTCTGAGGCAATTGTAACACAACCGCTTATCCCACATGACTTCCCGTCTATCCGTTAATGATTTCTTTAGGAATTCATCACACATATTCAAACGGTGGAGCCCGTCACACAGCGCACATTTCGGTTTGATGTTACTTACCTTATTTTGAGTAACGTTGTGCACACTCGTTCTTTCTTCGGGCTTTCTTACCTGAATTCTCTTAGGAGACGTAGGAGGGGTTTTTCTTACCTGTTCTCTCCTGTCATTGGTTCGAGACTTGAATTTACTTACGTCCTTAGGCGCTTTGTTGTCATAGTAAGATCTTTCAGTGTCTTTCCCGCTGTCTTCCTCTTGAGAAGCCTGGCTTTCGCTGTCGTCTGTATAACACACTGGTATTACCTTTCTCCTAGAAATGGGTTTCTCACTTACTTTATTTTCCGGTGTCTTCTCTCTGGACTGCTTTAGGAGCTGTAATTTTACCTCTCCATCTAAAAATGACATGAGATCAGCCATGGTAGGGTCTCGTCGTTGCTGTTCCATCATATATAACACTTTCTTATCCCAGCGTGTACCTACTCCACCCTTCGGTAAAGTAGAGGCCACAGCTCCAATAACCATAGAACTCTGATATTCATGAGACTTACCTAGCCAATCTAATTGTCTACAGATCTCCTGAATCTCATCGGAAAACTCTATAATCCCGCTGCTAATGAATTTTCGGGGCGCTACCAATTTTGCAAACAAATACCTAGCTATGTTATTCCTATTACCATACCTGATGTTTAGGGTATCCCAAACTTGTCTTAATCCATCGGGATGTCCAATAAACTTTAACGCCATTAACTTGGGAGATCCTTCCAAGCACTCAATGAGGAATCTAAGTTTCTCTCCGTTTGATAGCACAGAGTTCTGTATGTTATCTTTGTAATATTCATTAAAAGGTAACCATTTCATCTCATCTCCATTGAACTTGACGATCTCTCCCACCTTTACCGCTTGACGGGCTTCGGTTCTAGCCATTTGACGCGTAAAACTTTCTTGGGCCATCGTGTTATTTAATATCGAGTTATCGGTATATAAATTTCTCGGATTATTATCAAGTCTATATGGGATATCATTGTCAACGGGTTTATAATTACCCTTAATAGGGTTTACTATAGGAGTTTCCACTTCGCTAGCAGTATAGATGCGTGTAGGCTCCACACCTTGCGCATGAAATACTTCAGACCTAACAGGTTGACACATCGTTACAGGGGGTGGTGGTATACCCTTTTGTGTATTTACTAATTTATCGCGTTCTAACGCGATACTTTGCTGCACTTCTTGCAACTCTAACCTACTCTCTCTAACTGTTCCCTTTAACTGCTGCACAGTCCCCTCCATCTCCTGGACTTGCTGAGAGGAGCGGGAACGGTGTTCCCTCAGCTGCCCGAGCAGGAGACCCATCTCCCGTCGTCCCTCATCTACCCACTCGACCGCCGAAGCGGGAGGCACCAATGTTGTAGCGGGCGGACGAGGGACAACGGGCGACAAATCATTAATATTTCGCTCGGAGTCCAGGACATGAACATTTTCAAGGGTGGTTCTGTGGGGCACAGGTAGCTTAGTGCTGTGCAGAGGGAATTTAGAGGTAGGTTCAGGGAGTACAGGTGTCTCTATCACCGAAGGGGTGGCTTCGAGAACAGGCCTAATTATTTCAGGCTCATCTACTATAGTAGGGAGTCTTTCTATGTTAATTATTTGGTCTGTGGGTTCTGTACTACCTAAGTTTGTGTTAGTTAGTTGCCTTCTAACAGCTGGGGGCAAATCAGGCAATTTCTGACGGTGGGATATTCTTCTACGTCTGCTTAGACGAGATCTATTTCCTCCGCCTTCAGTATCGGTTGTATCGCCTTCCTCAGATGATGTATATCCCTGTCTTTTGGGAGTAGATCGACTCATCATCTGCATTTGACTAGCTGTTAACTGTTTATTTATACAGTCTTGATTCTCTTGAATATTTTCCAAATCTAGTTGGGCGATCTCTTCAGACGCTCTCTGTTCTGCTTCTGCCGCTGCTACTGCCGCTTTTCTTTCCGCTTCTATCTCTGCCGCCTTTCTTTCGGCTTCTACCTCTGCCGCCTTTCTTTCCGCTTCTGCCGCTTTTCTTTCCGCTTCTATCTCTGCCGCCTTTCTTTCGGCTTCTACCTCTGCCACCTTTCTTTCTGCTTCTGCCGCTGCCACTGCTGCTGCTACTGCCGCTGTCTTTCTGTCTTCTATACGTTTTTTCTTTACTTGCTCTTCTTGGACTCTAGCGATACGGAGGCGTTAGTAGTAGGGTCTTCCTCCTCTTTGTGACAGTTAGACCTAACTGACACCCATTGGGTGTCATATGACACCCAATTATCACCCTATGGGTGTCATTGGGTGTCATTGGCGCCAGACTGTCTGGGTGACACCTCCCAATTAGGCTAATTAGACCCTAATTGACAGGTGTCATCAATTAATTAGTATAATTAAACCCTAACAGGTGTCATATGACTCCTAATTAGGGTTTAATTGATTATCCTAATTAATCAGACTGATTAGCGCCCTGACACACAATGGGTCATCAGTGATGTCTAACTGTCGCAGAGAAGGGGGAAGAGGGTGTCATAAGTGACACCGCAGCTCTTTTATTCATTAATACTTATTTATTTATATTTAATTTTAATTAATTATTTGTATTTTATTTTATTCGTATTTATTCATTTGTACTTTATTTTAAATTAATTAATTGTATATATTACTTTTACTTTATACATTGATTTCTATTTTTAGATTAATTAGTTTTTATATTACCAACGAGATCACTATGACATAATGTCTATTTTTAACTTTATAATGGCTATGGTATACGGCTCCCTACTGGCAACTATCAACTGCGTTCATCGGCGGGGGCCCCTCCTCTATCCTCATTATTCATTAACTAGATACGACAGGCAGTGAA
Source organism: Nemertoderma westbladi (assembly GCA_032718475.1). Lineage (NCBI taxonomy): Eukaryota > Metazoa > Xenacoelomorpha > Nemertodermatida > Nemertodermatidae > Nemertoderma > Nemertoderma westbladi. Next base: position 2,680 of record JAUCBJ010005841.1, on the reverse strand, counting down.
TCTATACGTATACCCCCAAGGCAAATATAAATGAGCAGTCCCGTCTGTTAGCACCCCCCTCGATGACTCACTAATAATCCCAATGCGGCCTTGACTACAGCAAATCCGTATATCGCCCAAGGCTAATGCTCAAGCGGCCCTCCATTGTTCCCACTATAGCCGGCGTCGCTTTGTCCCTTTCCTATATCCAGGCAGCCCGTATCATAACAATGAAGCGCCTCTAAACACGCAATCCTCTCTACTAATCCCTTTCCTTTGCACCAGACCTATTTACTAAAACGTTCTCTCAGAGAAGGCATCTTTCTCATGAAAAAGGGTTAAACCAAGCGTTACTCGCGGAGACCAGCAACCCTATTAATATAAACAGTCTCTATTTAATAAAAACTGTTCTGACTATATCTTTTGTTATTGTTGATGTTCTTATATTATTTATTATTAATGTTGTTGGTAAATTATTTATCCGTTGTTGTTATATTATTTAATATTGATGTTGTCGGTAAATTATTTATTCTTGTTTCCCCATATTGTTTAAAAATATAAGATGTTTAACCGGTTATTTTTCATTTTTTCTCTATGATAATACATTATAACATTTATGATATATAACACACTCAATAATGAACATAAAACACTTAACAAGTAACACATAATATAAATTTATAAAAATTAAAGTTTAGATTTTTTCCTTCAACCAGCAGGCGAGCAGTCTCTCATTTTTATTTAAATCTTCTCCAAAAAAATTTAATGGAGTAGAAGTTTTTCCTCTTTCGTATAAATAAAATAAACAATAACCCCCACAACTAGTTCGCAGCGGGTGTTGAACAATCTGCCTCGTTCTAAACCACTTTTTAGTATTACGTAGCAACCAGTCCTCGATTTGCGGGGGTGGATATCGCGCGAATGAATCAAAATATTCACCACGGTCACAGTCTACGAAAATTGCAACCCAATGCATCCCAGGTAAATGAGCCGCTTGAGTATTTGATATGAAACTCATTTTTTTATTCTGCTTATTGGGTAGGCGATTTATAGGAAAAGACCCCTGATAATGTTCCCCTAAGGGGAAATTGTTTAAATCGTTAGAGTTTAACATTTTCTAGAAATTGATTTACACTTGTTTGCTTCACTCTTTCACATTATTCTAGAATATTGATACTGCCCCACTTTCACTAATATTTATCGTTCTATCGTATGCTGCCCACATTATAACATTTATTGTAGCTCCTAATGCATGACCAAATGAAATTTCCAGCCTCGCATTCCCAAAACGATGCATTGGTCTTTCATCATCATCCAGATGACCACTAGGCGAAAGATTCCAGACAAAGAAAGGATAACGATCTCGAAACTGATTTGGTGTTATCCCATTACTCGTACCACACGTTATCGATAATAAATTATTTTGGAGGGCGCAATATTCATTGATAAACTCTCCACTATTAAAATTAGGCTTATAGGTTATTCCTCCGAGAACTTTGCCATCTAGTGTCAACTGTAGGTAATTACAATGGAAATGCTCAAACAATAACGAATTTCTTAATAAGTTACCATTATAGGTGTCATTGCGAACGAGGGCAATAACTACAAAACGGGGAAGGTTCTTATTGGTAAATAAATTTTCTCTAACAATCGAACGCTGCCCATTAGCAATAGTAAACGAGGTCACTTCATTCTGAATAATAGGATAAACGAAATCGCTAATTTTGAGTTGAGTAGCGTGTTGCTCACGTAAATGGGAATCTAGTTTCGCTCGTTTTATTTTCAGTTTAGCATTTGATATTAGTATATGAGGTCTAACCACATTAGCCGGGCACACTAGATTAAATTCATTAACTGCCCTAGTCAACCTTATTTTTATACTGGTTTTTGGAGGTAAAAATCGTACTTGGTTGAAAAGATCAATATAAAGTCTACCCTGAACATGATATTGTCTGCTTTGTAAATCTTCCGCTGCTGCAAATTCCACCGGGAGACCCGCCTCATCTTGCTCGCCGTAACCCGCGGCAGCTAATATTGTTGATTTGGTAACAGTATCATTCAATAATACACTATTCAAAAACGCTTTATATGCATAATTTGAGGTATTACTCTCTATTTCACGCTCATTAATCAAAACACTAATATTAGAGAAGAGTGTTGCGAGACTTAGCGGCGTTTGATGTATCGCGGCATTGTTTGGGCGCGCCGTTGTTACAACTCGATATACTAATTCTAAAATTGTTTCTTGGGCTACAGTATAATGATCTTCCGACCTCTCAATTGAAAAATCAATTATTGAAGTACCCTCCCCAAGCGTTGTAATTGGGAAAACGTCATGCTCAAAACATTCTTCTATCGCATCCTGTGAATCGATACTACTAAATAGATTAAGTTCCTCATTAACAAAATCCTCCATTTTGCCGATTAACTAGCTAAAAATATCGCGACAAATCCGTCGTTTCCTTTTTTTACGTTGTCCGTTTATTGACTGCTTCTGTTCACTATTTAAAACTTCCTCCATAATTTTGTTTGCTACTTCCCTGGTCGACGGTTTAGAACGCGCTAAAGCCTGATTTATTAATTTCTTCCCCGTTTTTTTTAATTGGGGAACCCCCTTTCGTATTGCTTGTTTAAGAATTTTCCTCCCAGCTCTTTTGGCCAATGGAACCCCCCGTCGAAGGGCAATACGCGCCACGGGTTT
>JAUCBJ010005840.1:0-31858 GCA_032718475.1 Nemertoderma westbladi | reverse complement strand
GGGGAGGGCGGTGTAAATTAATAAACTCATATCTGACTCCATTGCGACACCCACCCTGTGGAATGGCAAACCAGGGTGTGGTATTTGCCCCGAGAGCTGACTCGGCAAAAAAGCACCCCCCAACCCCCACTATGGATTACATTAGCAATGCGGAGGTCCGGCCACTAGAGGCCAGTGGAATTACCGGACACAATCGGCCTCACAGGCGTCAGTTAACTCCTGACCGGCTGCCTGTCTCACCCCCTACTGGAGAGAGAGCAGCCAACAATTCTTTGAGTCCCTTTCCTGATGACCTTTCTGGCCCAAACCCTGGGTCACCAGGGAGGCCAGATTGTGATGGGGAGAGGGATTCTGGAGTTGGAGGCTACTCTCATGTTCCACCCCGACCAAATCTCTAACCGCATCATCCGTTGCCACTTCTCATGTTCTGGAAGACTGACTAAGAAGTTTCCTAAGGTGGTTCTGATTGTGTGCTACTCTCCAACTAGTGTTGCCCCTGTAGAGGAGGTGGAAAATTTCTACCACAACCTACAGTACAAGCAGCAACTGATGGAGTGGATCAGCATGCATTCTTAACATTCCTGGGAGACTTTAATGCAAGTCTGCATCAATCACCTACATCGCCCTGGGTCTATAGCAATAGTGTTAACCGAAATTCTGTCCATCTTCAGGATTTTATCTCTGGAAATGAATTGTTTTCGGCTGGAACCCAGTTCAAGAAGCGAACTGGAAAGCTATGGACTCATAGTGGACCCAGTGGTCACAAGTCCCAGATAGACCATATTCTGTTTCGTAGGAAATACAGGAGCTCTATACAAGACTGTAATGCATTTACACTTCGACCCTTCTCCAGTGATCACCGCCTTATTGTGGCCAAGGTAAGACTTAGTCTGCGTGCTAGCAGAACAACGAAATCTGCCTTGCCACGGCATGACTGGTCCTCTCTGTTGCAACAGCCAAGTGTGAGATCCAGCTTCACACTACAGCTGAGCAACAGGTATGAGGCTCTTGCCTCTGAGGCGGCAGATCACTGTGAGGGCTATACTGCCTTTACAGAAGCAGTTAAGTTAGCAGCTGCAGAAACAGTTCCTGTATACCCTCGAAACAGGAAAAGGGCCCCCTGGACTGACAACAAAATTCAGAAGTGCCGAAATGACCTACATAAGGCGCAGAAAGAGTCCCGACTCAAACAGACTACAGCGGCCAAGAATGCAGTTAAAGCTGCATCTAGGTCCCTGAACAGGCAGTACTCTGTTAATCTACAGGAGCTAATAAACCAACAGGTTGATGCCATCAATAATGCTGACGACAGCAGGCAATCATCCCAGGCATGGAAATCGATCAATCTGCTTACTGGGCGGAAAAGCCAACCAACCACCAAGGTTAAGGCTGAATCACCAGCCGATCGCCTCAATGGTTGGAAAGCCCACTTTGAAAAGCTCCTCAATAATGACAGGGTATTGCCTGATAACTTTATAGAAGTAAAAGTGTCTGAGTCTGTACTCCCAGATATTCCCATTGGCGATATCTCCTTTGCAGAAGTGAAGGCTGCTGCAAAGAGCATTAAGACCAATCGTGCCAGTGGAGTAGATGGTGTTCCCCCTGAGGTCTTTAAAATACCTGAGTGTTTAAAGCTCATCTATCCCATCATAGTAGACATGTACCGTACAACAAGAGTCCCACAAGAAATGAAAACAAATAAGTTGGTGCCAGTTCCCAAGAAGGGCAACCTAACACGCAACCTAAAATGGTTCTTTTCGGGGAATCTCATTGATTTCGATTGCTGCAAAACTATACAATAGAATTCTATTAAATCGCATCAGGGATCCCATTGAGAGACTGTTACGTGGAAATCAGAATGGGTTCCGTAAAGGTCGTGGGACCATGGAGCCCATTTTGGCACTTAGAAGGATAATTGAAGAGTTATCAAAAAAGAAAGACAGGCATCTGGCTGTTATCTTTGTTGACTTCTTCAAGGCCTTTGATTCAGTCTCTCGCTCACGTATGTTCAGCATACTTTCATTATATGGGATTCCTGATGAAATTATTGCAGCAATCAGATCAGTATACGATGGTTCGACAACATTTGTGTCTACTGTTGACGGTGACACAGAACCATTTGAAGTGTTATGGGGCGTCCTCCAAGGAGACACACTTGCACCATTCTTGTTCATTATTGTGGTTGACTATGTTCTACGTATGTCCTTAGATCATCATAATGATGATGGGGTGATGATAACTCCACCTACTGGCTCCAGAAGTCGAGAAAATCCGGCCAAGTACCTAACTGATCTAGACTTTGCTGATGACTTAGGAGTACTCTCAGAATCATTAGAGGGAGCCCAGCGGCTCCTCAGCTCATTAGAACATGCTGCTTCTAGTGTTGGTCTTTTTATTAACTCCAGAAAGACCAAAATTCTGACAGTTAACTTTGAAAGTCCTCAGCAAGTCTCTGATCGGATGAGCATAAGCTCAAAGGATGGTATGCTTGAGCATGTGGACGACTTCTGTTACCTGGAAGTCATCTGGATCCGGAAGTCAGGTGAGGACCTTCGAATACGTAAGGGAAAGGCATGGGCAGCCTTGAATAGGCTTTCCAGGATTTGGAAGTCACCTAGAATTAATCGGAAACTTAAGGTCCGATTATTTAGAGCAGCAGTAGTTCCAGTACTCCTCTACGGGAGTCCATGCTGGGCTCTAACTGCTGAGGACACCAAATCTCTGGATGGCACATTCACAAGAATGCTACGCCGGGTACATTGTGTCAAGTACAATGCACACATCTCCAACCAGACACTATATAACATTGGAGGTGTCTCAATGGTTCCCCCAAGCTTGACACTAGAACAAAATCGCCTCCGCTTTGCAGGACATTGCTTTCGCCGTGAGGACCAGCCAGTGCATAATCTTGTACTTTGGCAGCCTCATGGAGTGAATAAGCATGGTGGACAGCCCATGACTTTCTTTAGACGCATCTTAAAGGACACTGGCCTTAAAGATGCGGATGATCTAGCAAATGTCATGGGTGATAGGGAGTTGTGGCGGTGCAATTTTGTTGACAAGCCGGCACAGCATTCTTAAAAATGCAGCTGCAATGCAGCATGCCGATCCTAGTAGTAGTGTAAATTAATAAGGATGGCTTCGGTGTGAATACGCCGGTGGTGATTACGGAATTGCTGTACGCACGTAACAGTATATTTCCGACACTGGGCGAAGTGTTCCAGAAGGATGACTTCTGGGTTGCTGGTCACCACGTTCGGTTTGTTGGGTTTAGGAGGGGCAGTTAGGGTCTTCCGATATTCTTGGATATTCTCCCGGTGCTTGTTGAGTCGTTTGTGGAGGTGCTGCTCAGTTCGGCCGAGGTTAAGTACACCTAAGCCATCCTTATTAATTTACACCGCCCTCCCCTCAACAAAGTTATTCCACCATTATACTAATCATTCTGCTTTTTGTAACTCGATTCACTTTGTATAACAATAGCGTAACTTCAATGGTGGTGTTATATTATATTATATTTTATTATTGTTTGCGGCTTGTTTCAACAGCTGCTAGACCTGCAGTAATTTATTCCAGCATTGTGGTGTCATCTATCAACTTTATCTCATTTTATGAATTTTATCGATTGTCTGCTCATGTTTTAAATAATTTTATTTTATTTCATTTCACTTCACTTTATTTCATTTTATTTAATTGTACCTTCCTAGCCGTCCACACCTGAATTGCCGTATATCTTTTTATTTATTTTTACTTATTTTAACTTAATTAATTGTATCTACCTATCCTTAGTCACACTTCGCATTTTATCGAATGTTCATCCGAAAAGTATCACATTATTATATATTTAACTTTATTTTCCTTACCTATTTTAATTTAACTTATCCTCCATGTCAGCCTAATCTCTCTTTTTACCACTGCTCATATTTTATTCACACTTCGTATTTTATCGATTCTTCATCCGAAAATAACCAGGCATGTACTGTACGATAGCCTCGTATAAATTAGTATCTTTTACAGTATTATTCAATTAAATTTAACCACGTACGTACTTATTTTAAAATGTAAATTATGTAAACATTTTAGTATATATTTATATCACTGAAGACTATTAATGCACGAAATGGCCATATGTTAAAAAGGAATTTGTTTTACTTAGAATCGTTGCTTAGACCCTTACAACACCAATATAACTCGATAAAAATAGCTATTATATATAATTATTCTTAGATGTTATTCAATTTTCTATTCTACAGTAGGTATTTACCACGAAGTGAGGGACCACCAATTTTCCCTAGGGATTTCTCCCGACTATGGGGTATATTTGAGCGAAAAAGTAATATTTAAGAATACAAATTCTAAATTTGTGAAAATTGGTGAAATTTGTATCGTGTGTACAGAATTTCATTAAATAGGTTCATTCCTGACGAAATATTTTTTTATATTTTCATTCACCAACTTTTGATATTAGAGATACATGCACCTTAATTTAAAAATCTTCAGTTAATTAAAACATGCGCATATCTAATGTCAAAAGAGCACATGGTTAAAACATACTACTACTACTAGGATCGGCATGCTGCATTGCAGCTGCATTTTTAAGAATGCTGTGCCGGCTTATCGACAAAATTGCACCGCCACAACTCCCTATCACCCATGACATTTGCTAGATCATCCGCATCTTCAATGCCAGTGTCCTTAACCCTATCCATACCGGGGTACTTTAGACGCTCAAACTACCGGAGGGGGGGGACTTTTGGAGACGTAAAGTTTGGAAGCATATAACTTTGTGTGGTATGATGATATTACTTTAAAGTAAAAAGTTTTAGATACAACATTTATTCCTCTATTCAAATATGCCACACACTAATGCTCAAATATAATATTTATATACTATAATTATGTTTAAATTGATTTTAAATTGATATTAAATTGATTGAATTTTAAATTTCCCTCCGACAATAGTTCAGCAATAATATGACAGTTTCAGAGACAGGTCAGTTTACGAGTCATTTTCATGGTCATAAATAATAATATGAAAATTAATTTTTGTTTTAAGATAAAGAATAATAAATTTTAGGAAAAGTAACGGAATTTCACTTGCAATAAATGTGGTTTGGCTTTGAACCAAGCAATCAAATAAAGTGCGTCTCCAAAAGTCCCCCCCCCCCCCCCCGGCATGGATAGGATTAAGATGCGTCTCAAGAAAGTCATGGGCTGTCCACCATGCTTATTCACTCCATGAGGCTTCCAAAGTACAAGATTATGCACTGGCTGGTCCTCACGGCGAAAGCAATGTCCTGCAAAGCGGAGGCGATTTTGTTCTAGTGTCAAGCTTGGGGGAACCAATGAGACACCTCCAATGTTATATAGTGTCTGGTTGGAGATGTGTGCATTGTACTTGACACAATGAACCCGGCGTAGCATTCTTGTGAAAGTGCCATCCAGAGATTTGGTGTCCTCAGCAGTTAGAGCCCAGCATGGACTCCCATAGAGGAGTACTGGAACTACCGCTGCTCTAAATAATCGGACCTTAAGTTTACGATTAATTCTCGGTGACTTCCAAATCCTGGAAAGCCTATTGAAGGCTGCCCATGCCTTTCCCTTACGAATTCGAAGGTCCTCACCTGACTTCCGGATCCATGATCCCAGGTAACAGAAGTCATCCACATGCTCAAGCATACCATCTTTTGAGCTTATGCTCATCCGATCAGAGACTTGCTGAGGACTTTCAAAGTTAACTGTCAAAATTTTGGTCTTTCTGGAGTTAATAAAAAGACCAACACTAGAAGCAGCATGTTCTAATGAGCTGAGGAGCCGTTGGGCTCCCTCTAATGATTCTGAGAGTACTCCTAAGTCATCAGCAAAGTCTAGATCAGTTAGGTACTTGGCAGGATTTCCTCGACTTCTGGAGCCAGTAGGTGGAGTTATCATCACCCCATCATCATTATGATGATCTAAGGACATGCGTAGAACATAGTCAACAACAATTATGAACAAGAATGGTGCAAGTGTGTCTCCCTGGAGGACGCCCCATAACACTTCAAATGGTTCTGTGTCGCTGTCAACAGTAGACACAAATGTTGTCGAACCATCGTATACTGATCTGATTGCTGCAATAATTTCATCAGGAATCCCATATAATGAAAGTATGCTGAACATACGTGAGCGAGAGACTGAATCAAAAGCCTTGATGAACTCAACAAAGATAACAGCCAGATGCCTGCCTTTCTTTTTTGATAACTCTTCAATTATCCTTCTAAGTGCCAAAATGGGCTCCATGGTCCCACGACCTTTACGGAACCCATTCTGATTTCCACGTAGCAGTCTCTCAATGGGATCCCTGATGCGATTTAATAGAATTCTATTGTATAGTTTTGCAGCAATCGAGATCAATGAGATTCCCCGAAAAGAACCATAGAGTGTTAGGTTGCCCTTCTTGGGAACTGGCACCAACTTATTTGTTTTCATTTCTTGTGGGACTCTTGTTGTACGGTACATGTCTACTATGATGGGATAGATGAGCTTTAAACACTCAGGTATTTTAAAGACCTCAGGGGGAACACCATCTACTCCACTGGCACGATTGGTCTTAATGCTCTTTGCAGCAGCCTTCACTTCTGCAAAGGAGATATCGCCAGTGGGAATATCTGGGAGTACAGACTCAGACACGTTTACTTCTATAAAGTTATCAGGCAATACCCTGTCATTATTGAGGAGCTTTTCAAAGTGGGCTTTCCAACCATTGAGGCGATCGGCTGGTGATTCAGCCTTAACCTTGGTGGTTGGTTGGATTTGCCGCCCAGTAAGCAAGTTGCTCGATTTCCATGCCTGGGATGATTGCCTGCTGTCGTCAGCATCATTTATGCATCAACCTGTTGGTTTATTAGCTCCTGTAGATTAACAGAGTACTGCCTGTTCAGGGACCTTGATGCAGCCTTAACTGCAATCTTGGCCGCTGTAGTCTGTTTGGGTCGGGACTCTTTCTGCGCCTTATATAGGTCATTTCGGCACTTCTGGATTTTGTTGTCAGTCCAGGGGGCCCGTTTCCTGTTTCGAGGGTATACAGGAACTGTTTCTGCAGCTGCTAACTTAACTGCTTCTGTGAAGGCAGTATAGCCCTCACAGTGATCTGCCGCCTCAGAGGCAAGAACGTCAGAGGCAAGAACCTCATACCTGTTGCTCAGCTGTATGAAGCTGGATCTCACATTTAGCTGTTGCAACAGAGAGGACCAGTCATGCATGCTGCGGCAAGGCAGATTTCGTTGTTCTGCTAGCACGCAGACTAAGTCTTACCTTGGCCACAAAAAGGCGGTGATCACTGGAGAAGGGTCGAAGTGTAAATGCATTACAGTCTTGTATAGAGCTCCTATATTTCCTACGAAACAGAATATGGTCTACCTGGGACTTGTGACCACTGGGTCCACTATGAGTCCATAGCTTTCCAGTTCGCTTCTTGAACTGGGTTCCAGCCGTAAACAATCCATTTCCAGAGAAATGGATTGTATGGCTACTGTAAGGCTACAGGCTTGTAGAGCTACTAAATAGACCATAGGGCTACTGTATTAAGACCATATCCTTTAGGCCTACAGTATAAACTAACTCCGCTGCATCAATAGAACTGTATCTGGTGGATATTCGGACTCAATAACATCTGTATCTGTACCATCCCGCGACAGAAATGTTGTTATAGCAACCGCCCTCGCTCGTTTCGCCTTCACGCGTTTCCGATCGACGTAACCCCTGACGACCCTCTGGCACTGGACTGCCCGGTCGCTATACCGGTCTAACACACGGTTCAATGTCTCCAAGTGGAAATGCTTCAGAAAAACCTAAAAGTGGAAAGAATTAGTGGCAGAGAGTTCATAAGTTATGAGATGTTCGATAAATACACAATAATCGGGTTATCATGTCAGAGTGTTAAAAACAGTGATATTGTATATAGAGTAGTATGATATTATCATAATGCTCTCCATGGCTAAAATAATCAACAGTCCCCATTGGGGGGCGAACCCGGTTCCCACAGTAGGTTTCAAACTTCCGTATATCTTCAGCCGTGTTTCTATGACCACTGATACTCCACCCAACAGTCCCCATTGGGGGGCGAACCCGGTTCCTACAGTAGGTTTCAAACTTCCGTATATCTTCAGCCGTGTTTCTATGACCACCGATACTCCACCCAACAGTCCCCATTGGGGGGCGAACCCGGTTCCTACAGTAGGTTTCAAACTTCCGTATATCTTCAGCCGTGTTTCTATGACCACCGATACTCCACCCAACAGTCCCCATTGGGGGGCGAACCCGGTTCCTACAGTAGGTTTCAAACTTCCGTATATCTTCAGCCGTGTTTCTATGACCACTGATACTCCACCCAACAGTCCCCATTGGGGGGCGAACCCGGTTCCTACAGTAGGTTTCAAACTTCCGTATATCTTCAGCCGTGTTTCTATGACCACCGATACTCCACCCAACAGTCCCCATTGGGGGGCGAACCCGGTTCCTACAGTAGGTTTCAAACTTCCGTATATCTTCAGCCGTGTTTCTATGACCACCGATACTCCACCCAGCAGTCCCCATTGGGGGGCTAACCCGGTTCCTACACTAGGTTTCAAACTTCCGTATATCTTCAGCCGTGTTTCTATGACCACCGATACTCCACCCAACAGTCCCCATTGGGGGGCGAACCCGGTTCCTACAGTAGGTTTCAAACTTCCGTATATCTTCAGCCGTGTTTCTATGACCACCGATACTCCACCCAGCAGTCCCCATTGGGGGGCTAACCCGGTTCCTACACTAGGTTTCAAACTTCCGTATATCTTCAGCCGTGTTTCTATGACCACTGATACTCCACCCAACAGTCCCCATTGGGGGGCAAACCCGGTTCCTACAAAGGGTTTCAAACTTCCGTATATCTTCAGCCGTGTTTCTATGACCACTGATACTCCACCCAACAGTCCCCATTGGGGGGCGAACCCGGTTCCTACAAAGGGTTTCAAACTTCCGTATATCTTCAGCCGTGTTTCTATGACCACTGATACTCCACCCAACAGTCCCCATTGGGGGGCGAACCCGGTTCCTACAGTAGGTTTCAAACTTCCGTATATCTTCAGCCGTGTTTCTATGACCACTGATACTCCACCCAACAGTCCCCATTGGGGGGCGAACCCGGTTCCTACAAAGGGTTTCAAACTTCCGTATATCTTCAGCCGTGTTTCTATCGACTCAATGTGGCTCATCAATCACTGGCTCTTCAAGGATCGTTAATGTGGTACAGTCTAAATTCTGAACTTCGTTCAATCACAAGCAAATCTTTATTTTTAAATGAATTAAAATTGTTCTTATTAAACTGAAATATTTATATGTAGATATTTGTCCCTTATAACTCATAATTTGTTATGAAGCGTGACGCTTCATTTTTTGTCTCACCCGGGCGCGGAGTCACGCTTCATTTTTTGTCTCACCCGGGCGCGGGGTCACGCTTCATTTTTTGTCTCACCCGGGCGCGGAGTCACGCTTCATTTTTTGTCTCACCCGGGCGAGGGGTCACTCTCCATTTTTGTCTCACCCGGGCGCGGGGCCACGCTTCATTTTTTGTCTCACCCGGGCATGGGGCCATGCTTAATTATTTGTCTCACCTGGGCGCGGGGTCACGCCTCATTTTGTCTCACCCGGGCGCGGGGTCACGCTTCATTTTTTGTCTCACCCGGGCGCGGGGCCACGCTTAATTATTTGTCTCACCCGGGCGAGGGGTCATGCCTCATTTTGTCTCACCCGGGTGCTGGGTCACACTTCATTTTTTGTCTTACCCGGGCGCGGGGCCACGCTTAATTATTTGTCTCACCCGGGCGCGGGGTCACGCTTCATTTTTGTCTCACCCGGGTGAGTTACACTCTGCACGTAAAATATGTATTTATGTCATTCTAATTATAAATCTAATTATAATTTAAGTATAATCCACAATCCAAGTCCTTGCACCACCACCCCCCCCCCCCCCCCCCTCCTCCCTCATAAACATAAGAATATAAATAATAAATCTAACGTCAATATTTATATCCAGTATTTTTACCAGGTGGACAGCTAGTCACTAGCACTGCTATTTTGCTGTTCTCCTGAAACAAACAAACTTCATACATTAATAACCATCTACAGTAGTTACCGACTCAATCCAGCCCCCTGATTATATTACTAATATTACTTAATTGCAACTAGAAATATTCTGGTTATGTAAGATATGTGGCTGGCTATGGGTCCTGGTATAGGCTATATATTAGATTTTAAATGTTTTGTTTGTTTGTTTGAATAAATTTGAATTGAATTGAATGACCACTGATACTCCACCCAACAGTCCCCATTGGGGGGCGAACCCGGTTCCTACAGTAGGTTTCAAACTTCCGTATATCTTCAGCCGTGTTTCTATGACCACTGATACTCCACCCAACAGTCCCCATTGGGGGGCGAACCCGGTTCCTACACTAGGTTTCAAACTTCCGTATATCTTCAACCGTGTTTCTATGACCACTGATACTCCACCCAACAGTCCCCATTGGGGGGCGAACCCGGTTCCTACAGTAGGTTTCAAACTTCCGTATATCTTCAGCCGTGTTTCTATGACCACTGATACTCCACCCAACAGTCCCCATTGGGGGGCGAACCCGGTTCCTACAAAGGGTTTCAAACTTCCGTATATCTTCAGCCGTGTTTCTATGACCACTGATACTCCACCCAACAGTCCCCATTGGGGGGCGAACCCGGTTCCTACAGTAGGTTTCAAACTTCCGTATATCTTCAGCCATGTTTCTATGACCACTGATACTCCACCCAACAGTCCCCATTGGGGGGCGAACCCGGTTCCTACAGTAGGTTTCAAACTTCCGTATATCTTCAGCCGTGTTTCTATGACCACTGATACTCCACCCAACAGTCCCCATTGGGGGGTGAACCCGGTTCCTACAGTAGGTTTCAAACTTCCGTATATCTTCAGCCGTGTTTCTATGACCACTGATACTCCACCCAACAGTCCCCATTGGGGGGCGAACCCGGTTCCTACAGTAGGTTTCAAACTTCCGTATATCTTCAGCCGTGTTTCTATGACCACTGATACTCCACCCAACAGTCCCCATTGGGGGGCGAACCCGGTTCCTACAAAGGGTTTCAAACTTCCGTATATCTTCAGCCGTGTTTCTATGACCACCGATACTCCACCCAACAGTCCCCATTGGGGGGCGAACCCGGTTCCTACAGTAGGTTTCAAACTTCCGTATATCTTCAGCCGTGTTTCTATGACCACTGATACTCCACCCAACAGTCCCCATTGGGGGGCGAACCCGGTTCCTACAGTAGGTTTCAAACTTCCGTATATCTTCAGCCGTGTTTCTATGACCACTGATACTCCACCCAACAGTCCCCATTGGGGGGCGAACCCGGTTCCTACAGTAGGTTTCAAACTTCCGTATATCTTCAGCCGTGTTTCTATGACCACTGATACTCCACCCAACAGTCCCCATTGGGGGGCGAACCCGGTTCCTACAGTAGGTTTCAAACTTCCGTATATCTTCAGCCGTGTTTCTATGACCACTGATACTCCACCCAACAGTCCCCATTGGGGGGCGAACCCGGTTCCTACAGTAGGTTTCAAACTTCCGTATATCTTCAGCCGTGTTTCTATGACCACTGATACTCCACCCAACAGTCCCCATTGGGGGGCGAACCCGGTTCCTACAAAGGGTTTCAAACTTCCGTATATCTTCAGCCGTGTTTCTATGACCACCGATACTCCACCCAACAGTCCCCATTGGGGGGCGAACCCGGTTCCTACAGTAGGTTTCAAACTTCCGTATATCTTCAGCCGTGTTTCTATGACCACTGATACTCCACCCAACAGTCCCCATTAGGGGGCGAACCCGGTTCCTACAGTAGGTTTCAAACTTCCGTATATCTTCAGCCGTGTTTCTATGACCACTGATACTCCACCCAACAGTCCCCATTGGGGGGCGAACCCGGTTCCTACACTAGGTTTCAAACTTCCGTATATCTTCAGCCGAGTTTCTATGACCACTGATACTCCACCCAACAGTCCCCATTGGGGGGCGAACCCGGTTCCTACAAAGGGTTTCAAACTTCCGTATATCTTCAGCCGTGTTTCTATGACCACTGATACTCCACCCAACAGTCCCCATTGGGGGGCGAACCCGGTTCCTACACTAGGTTTCAAACTTCCGTATATCTTCAGCCGTGTTTCTATGACCACTGATACTCCACCCAACAGTCCCCATTGGGGGGCGAACCCGGTTCCTACAGTAGGTTTCAAACTTCCGTATATCTTCAGCCGTGTTTCTATGACCACTGATACTCCACCCAACAGTCCCCATTGGGGGGCGAACCCGGTTCCTACAGTAGGTTTCAAACTTCCGTATATCTTCAGCCGTGTGTGTGTTTCTATGACCACTGATACTCCACCCAACAGCTATTTATTTATTATTATCAAAAACAGTACAGTATTTTTGGATGATTATCACAAATAAATGTATTTCTAAGTAATTGTACAGTATTTTTGGATGATTATCACAAATAAATGTATTTCTAAGTAATTGTACAGTATTATTATATTTTAATTGAATAAAAATCACTCCATGATACTCTCAAAAATAAGAGACCTGGGATGTAAAAACCATTAAATAAAACTATATAAGTGGAGGCAAAAAATGTTACTTTTTGCCACCACTTATGTCGTTTTATTTATTGATAGTCACTTTTTGAAAAAAAAAAACAAACATTTTCCATCGAAGCTTTCTCCATTGTGAAATAAATAAACCAAAATTGTAAAATAGGTAAATAAGACAGTATAGGCCCTATTATGATATACCAATACCAATAACTATGTAAAGTAGTTAAAGTTCCATTGTATCGAATTTCTTTGTTGAACCTATTGTTAGGGCTCCTATTGTTGAGGTTCAGATTAGTGGTGGTTGGGGATTACCCCTCTTTTTTAACAATTCAATGAAGGCTTAATAAATAAGTTCATGAAATGGTCTTCATGCGTTAGTAGTAATGGCAAGTCATCAGATGGGCATTTAAAAAGAGGCGTTATGGTAAATTTCCCCCTCCCACAATTTTTAATGTGCTCGCTGCATTTTATATGTTTTTGGCTCCTGTCTCGTATGTGGTCTCGTATGATAACGCCTCTTTTTAAATGCCCATCTGATGACTTGCCATCACGACTAACGTATGAAGACCATTTCATAAAATTATTTAAGCCTTCATTGAAATGTTAAAAAAAAAAAATTTTTCTGGAACATTTTTTCAATGTATGAATAGCTACTACTAATAATGCCTACCTACTGTAATACTTGCAAGTTGAAATAATACAATGAATTCAATAATACTAATATATCAACACAGATTTAAGATATAACACTAATATCTAATCTAGAAATAACGGCTGATTGAATAGAGTTTGTAAAGGTTTCATCTAGTAATCCTCCTCTCCTTCATCATCTTCGACTCCGCCACTATCAACTCCGACCTCCTCGTAATCCTTCTCCAGAGCCTCGAGATCCTCACGAGCTACCCTGACTCCAGGCCGGCCGAGGAGACTGCCAATCGGATTCCCGTGTCCGCCAATCGTGCTACTCTCGTCCTGTGGGACCTAGATCCTCGGATGCACATGCTGGCAGACCGCAAAAGGGCGAAACTTAATCGGGTGCGCAACAAATTTATTGTTTCTGGGTAAGGGGAATTCCTCTTCGCCGAAAGCTACAGTGCCATTCTGTTCAAGAGGGCATGAGCTGAACGGCTGCAACCCCCTGTTGCCGCCACCACGAACTGGCAGAACCCAGCTTGTTCCACCATATTAATCCTTTCTTCATACTTTCGCCTCTTCTCAGATTCATGCTTATGATAAGCTGCCTCGGTTGTATGCGGGTTGGAAGGGCACAAAGGATTGAAAACCTTAACATCTATATAAACTCTTTCGAACCTCCCTCCCCAAACACCACTAGCTGCAATATCCAGTCGCGTGTCGGGTGAGACTGAGGTTGACCGCAGTCTAAACTGTTCCCCATCTAGTGGCTGTAAATGCGGCTCCATTTCCATGTCTGAGGCGACTTCGTTGAGAACCTCGGCTAGAAAATCCCTTATTTCATTATGTCTGACTATTTTAAAGCCACCTGTTGGGCAGTGAAGAGAATGAGTTACTGAGAAGGTGGCACCACATGTGCAGGTTGATGGAACGCGGTCTGGCTCCCACCCATATATTAATGGATGTCCCGGAATGAAGTTTTATGGAGAGACATTCCCAGCTTTTGGATTGGAAGGGCTGTTAGCCAGACTGATGCACTCTTCTCTCTGGTCGGTCAACATACGTTGGTATTTGAGCTCGTCACTCAGTTGCGAGTCCAGTTGGGCGCACTTGTTTGTAAGCTTCAGAGCGGCACTGGATTTTAGCTCACTAAGAATGGTAATCTGGGACCGGCAGGGGGGATCACCCCCGGGTATTAGCAGTTGCAGAGGCTGTGATAACTTGAGAGAATGTTTGTAACAGTCATTGAAGTCTGATGGCTGTGAGATGGCCATACCCCCCTCCCTCACTGGCAAAGAAAGTAGTTCCCTTTCTGCCCTAGCAGGGGCATGCCTGCCAGTGAGAGCTGGTATAAACCTGGTACTGACAACCTCCTCGAATTTGTCTAACTGTTGGACGAAGTTTGGTGTGGTTCTCGCCAGAAAATTCAACCTCGGCAGTATTCCACAGACCATGCAACAGTAGGATTGGTGTGGTGCGGATTGTGATATTTTTGCTAAATCGCCAACCAAGTCACAGAGTTTAGTAACCCGCTGCTTAATATAATCTAGACAAACTGGTCGGGCACCCAAAACGGAACCCAAGACCCTGTAGCCCTCTAGAATTTGAACACCTGTGCTGTGAGCGGATTCAATTCCGCCGCATTACCCTCACAAAGTTAGGACAGTGGCGCCTTTTCAGCAATATTGGAGATACGAGATTGATAATGACCAATCTCGTATCACAACCAATAACCGGGGATAACACGAACCCCAAAGCCACACAAAGGGAGGTTAGAGGTCAAACCACCTCGGGAGGAAAAATAACCAACAGGGGCCAACAGGGGAGGAAGCACTCCCAGAGAGGTGAGAGGCGTGAAGTAGATTATTAGCCAATAGGGGCGAGGGAGAGCATCCACTAGGTGAAGGCCACAGCAGTGTAGGAGTAATAATCACATATATATTATGTTGCATTCAATTACCAGTTCAGTTTACTCAGTCATCAGTTTAGTGCAGACCGGCAACATAGTTCAACAGTCATTGCAGTGCTGCTATACATATATATTATTCTACCGGTTTTACTCATTTGCTCAGTGCTATCATTAGTTTATACATTATAAACTCAATTGAACACCAAACTAAGACTCTTTTACATTTTACCACATTCACCCATCAGCCTGCTGTGACGCGTGAGACTTAACCCAGTCGGGGTCCCTTGATCCCGTCACAGTTGAACTATATCCAACTACCAAACTGTGACTGTGAAAGATGAGTGCAGGAGGACCCCAACTATCAGAGGGAGAGAGAACACCGCCGCAGACCCCGGACGACACCAACCAAATGATCCACAAGGCCGCGACGCGACGGTACCAACCTGCCGTCTACCACGAGGAAGGGATGAGTCGATGCACGACGGCGGTCCGAGTACCAGAGTCGCCGGCCAGCCACAGGCCGAGGGCGATGGACGGCCCACCGGAACGGCGACGGTGGGGCCGCCGGTACGATGCCGAACGAGGAGAGGAGCAGGAGATGTCGGCGACGAGGACATCGGGACCAGCGATCGGCTTCGACGGGCCTACAACGCCACTAAGAAGCTATTGAAGGAGGCCAGAGAGGGAGAGAAGGTAAACCAGGGGAAGTTAGAGCCAGCGGCTAGGTGAGTCGAATAAACATTTCAGATATCTAGTCCGTTTCGGGCAGGGAGAACTGGCGAGTGAGAGAGCGAGGGGGGTCGCCACCAAACTATTCGAACTGTGGCGATCCAGGGTTATGGAGCCTGAAGTGGTGTACATAGGGCCATATTTAGTGGATGCTAGGGGAATTAAGTTAGTGGGTTGGGCAGACCCGCACGAGGGCGAACCCGAGGTTAACTCCGAGGATTCGGTCTCGTCGGTTAGTGAGAACCCCGGAAAGCGGGGGAAAGTTAGTAGGACAGAGAGGCGACGGGAGTCCGTCGCGACCGATAAGTCCGCTACATCCTCCGCGAAAGCAAGAAGGGTGTTAGAGATAGATCTGGCGTGTCAACTAGACATTGCGGCGCTAGACCAGAAAGAGTTAGAGAGGCAGTTGAACGAGGGAACCGCATTATTAGAAAGAGAGAGAGAGTTAGCGAGGGAATGTAGAGAGAGGGCCGAGAGGGTGGCGAGAAACTCTAGGGAGCGTGAGGAACGAGAGGCGAGAGAGAGCGAAAGAGCGTAGAAGAGAGCAGAGAGAGCTAGAGAACGAGGCGTAGAGAGGGCGAGCAGAGAGAGTAGAGAACGAGCGTAGAGAGCGGGAGACGAGAGAGGCAGAGTTGGCCGAGCAAAGTTTACGAGAGGATAGAGAGAGAGAGAGAGAGTGGGAAAGCGTATGCGGGATGATATGCATGCCCGGTTAAGGGGGCTTATGCAATATCAGGCCAAGCAGAAGCGCCGACTAGAACTGGCGCAGTTGGGACTATCAGAGAGTGAGGCTGGCTCGGGTAGTATTTACGAGGAGCCAGAAGTAGTGGAAACGTTTGTTAATACCCCACTTACAGGCACCGGACGACAGAACCAGAACTGGTGTAACCGTACGGGCGGGGGGGGGGGGGGGTAATAATAATACGTTAGAAGAAATTAATATTAATAGTACCGTAGTAGACAACCCTAACCAAACTTTCGTTGCAGGAAATAACGTTTTACCCGGTAATTCTAATTTAAATACAAATAATCCAAATAATAATATTAATTTAAATATACAAAATAATCAATTATAATTCAAATATTCAAAATAATCCGAATAAATTAATTCAAATATACAAAATAATTAATAATTCTAATTTAAATAATAATATTGATAACGGGGCTATTAATACTAATGTAGGAGACACAGGTGGTCCGGCCAACGGGAGCCTGCAAGGCCACGTAGTTAGTACGCAGGGAGTAGCGGGGGTGAACAGACCCAGCCGCAGTAGAGACAGTGCGTCGACTAGAGAGGGGTGTAGAAGCGAAGTAAGAGGTAGTGAAGTAAGAAGTGGCGAGTGGGGGGGGGGGGGGGCTACGGGCGCCCCACCACGGAAGATTAGTGGCGAGAGAAGGGGGGCAGAGAATGCCCCACAAGAGGGATGTAGAAGCGAATTAAGAGGTAGCGATTAAGAAGTCGCGAGTGGGGGGGGGGGGGGGCTATGGGCGCCCCACCACGGTAGATTAGTGGCGAGAGAAGGGGGGCAGAGAATGCCCCACAAGAGGGGCGTAGAAGCGAAGTGAGAGGTTGTGAAGTAAGAAGTGGCGGGTGGGGGGGGGGGGGGGGCTACGGGCGCCCCACCACGAGAGATTAGTGGTGAGAGGGGGGGGGGGGGGCAGAGAATGTCCCACTGCGGCACCCGACGACGGAGAATAGTAGGGGGATGACGAGTATCCCCAGGAGGGTCCAGGCGGACAGAGAGAGAGATGTTAGCGCCGAGAGCGGGCGAGCGAGAAGACGTCAGTCGGAAGAGAGAAGAAGAACAGTGGAGTTTAACCGGGAGGTCGACGAGAGATCTCATGAGCGGGGACGCTACACTGAAGAGAGAAGAAGAGAAGAGAATAGAAGAAGCATTGCTACGAGCAACCGGAGAGCGAGGACGGATAGCGAGCCGTCGGTAGTAGAGATGGAGTTAGGGAGTCAGTGGGGTCGAACTCCGGGAGATTGCCGTCGCCCCGGAGAGACGCACCGCACACTAGGAGAAGGGTACAGAACGTACCGATACGAGGAAGAGAACAGGAGAGGGGATCGAAGAGAAACTTCCCAACGGGATATAGCTGCCGATCGAGAGTACGGTAGTCGCGGGGAGGACTTCTTGAATTATTCGAGAAGGTTAAACTTCGGTCCGGAAGGGCACATGCAGACTGCAGGACATACTGTAGGCCTTACTGCACATACTATAGGCCATGCTGGGAGAGATAGTGTAGGCGATAGGGTAGCGCGAACGACGGGATTAGATCCGGAAGTCGTGGCATATATACCGGTAGGTAGGCAAGAAGTGGATAGGCCTATATCGGTACCAGCACAGCAGCATGACTATAATATGCAGGGACATAACATATATCCAGGGGAGGGGAGAGTTATTGCAGATAGGTGTATGGGCCCCAATATATTAACATCAACCCCAGTACCAAACATAATACCGGTGGGGGGGGGGGGGGGGGACAGGGTGACATTCCCCCATTACAATATCAACAATACACTCAACCGGGAATAAGAACATCGAACCCCCTGGACGAGAACAGGTCGTGCGACACGGAAATATGGAGGGGGCCGTTACCCCCAATGGTATATCCGACGCAAATAAAGTCAACAGGCCCGACGGGCGGACCGCACCCAACAGGAGAATCTGTACAGCATCCTTCGAACCCATTGGAAGCACAGGCAATGGGAATGGCAACACTTATCGATGCACTCAAGACCAGAATCGAGCTACCACCTGTCGAGCCATTTAAATTCGACGGAAGCAGACCGGAAGAATACCTGCAATTCCGACGCATGTACAGCAACGAGATATTAAGTAAGAACCTGACGCAGGCGGAGTGCCTAAAATATTTACAGGTATATACAGGAGGCCCAGCGTACGACATCGTGAGGCAGTATCAGGGCATCGAGGGCAGCTTCACGACTGCATGGCGGGCCCTAGACAGGGAATACGGACACCCAGCCAAGATCATCCGGCAGACCTTAAGGGGTATAACATCGGGTGGCCTACAGGATAACCCTGTTAGCATAAAGACCTTTGCGAATATGGTTGAGAAGGCGTTAATCGTGCTGAAGACGCTAGACGCGCCATACAAACTCAACGCATCTAATAACATCACCACGATAGCGCAGGCACTGCTGATCTAGCTGTGGAGCAAGTGGAGGAAGATCGCCTTCTCCACACGGGAGAAGAAAGGTGCGGAGCCAGGGCTAGAGGAAATGTCAAACTTCCTCAACTACGAAGCAGAGTTGATTACAGACCCAGTCTATAGTGAGGATAGTTTGGGGAAGGCACCGAAGACCGAATACAATAAGCCTAAACCCGAACATAATCCAGCAGATCCATTCCCGAGAGTAAGACAGTCGCTACCACACGCGGCCACACAGGGGGTTACAAGCCCACAGCTAGCTGGGAGTAGGGCCACACCGTGGCAGGGACAGAAAGAAAATATCAACACAAATAAACATAACCCCAATATACCCAGTAGTCCGATATAAACCTACGCGCGATATGTGAGGGACTATACAGGGAACGCTACAATCCAGGATTCGAATGTCAATTGCATAGGGATGGAACCCATAATACCATGAGTTGTAAGCATTGGCAAGCGTTGCCTAAAAAAGATTGTGTAGCCTACACAGACGCAAACGGACTATGTCATCGATGCGTGGTAGAAGGACACAGATCCGGAGAGTGTAGAGAAACAGCGGTAGGAGACGATGAGACTGGAGGCCAAACAATGGTGACGAGCACGACAGGAGAAAGAAGAAAGAGGAAAGTACTACTCGGGGCAGTACCAGTGAAGATAACAGGAAGGGGCGGCCGATCAGTCACAACATTAATGCTGGTCGACAGCGGAGCAGCCTTCACGCTGGTGGAGAATTGGGTGGCTGAGGAGATAGGGTTACAGACGAGGCACGGCGACGTGGCGGTAACTACTATCTCGAGTAAGGATGAGGTCCTGGAGATGAGGATGGGACGGTGCAAGATATCAGCAATAGCACCAGGATGTGACTATGGGGCCACCATCGACCCCATTCAGATCATAGATCGATCAATATTAATGCCAGGAGACCAACTAACATCGAGGTCGAGCTGTACCGGTTCCTGGACGATATCGATTTTCAATACCGGAGGTGGATGTCTCGAAGGTATCCATCATAGTGGGTATGGACTGCCCGACAGCCCACAAAAGAGGACAGACGATCTTCGGGGAAGACAGACAGCGGGATCCGACGGCGATTCTCACGCCATTCGGATGGACGCTTAGCGGCCCAATTAAAACCAAGATTCCACACAGGGTGTCGGAGACATCAGGGTGCATGCTCCCAGGCACCGTTGTGGACGTAAAGGAGAAACCACACATGGTAGATAATCTAGAAGGGGAAGTAACAGCAAGAGTGTGGGCGGAGGAGAATGGATTCGACGCGGAAGACTTAGAGACAATGGGATGGAACAAGGATGTTCCCAGCAAGTATTGGTATGGGGATGGAGAGGAGTGGACGGCGAGATGTCTGGAGGACAACAGTCCGGAGGAGTGTCCGGAGGAGTGTCCGGAGGAGTGTCCGGAGGAGTGTCCGGGAGTGTCCGGAGGAGACGCAGGTCTGGTTGAGAGGCATATCGAGAAGGGGAAAGTCGAGTAAGAAGACAGGGTGGAGAGGGATAGGATAACTATTGTCCGTTCTGTTTTATCTGTTCTTCCGATTTCTTTTCATTCTACCGGCAGGCGACGACCAGATGAAGGATGGCATTTTGCTGCCAGGAGATGAGGAAGTCAAGATGGTGGCGGAGAGACCCGATTTTAGGGTGGCAGAAGAGGGAGAATCAATTCCTAGAGGGTTGTAATTGGCGAAGAGAGTGTGGCGAAGGATAAGAGGACGTATATGGGGACAGTGGGAGAGTGCCTACTGGAAGAAGGGGCACCTTAGAGTTTAGTCGTCCAAATGTTGGACTGAGGGGGGTGGGAATGAGGGCGAGACGCCCTTCCCACACGAATAAGAAATATAAATAATAAAAATAATTAAAATAATAAAATAATAAAGTAAGTAGAAAGTTAGAAAGTTAGTAAGTAGTTAGAAAGTTAGTAGAAGTTAGTTAGAGTTAGAAGTAGGCAGGATATAGTGAGTGTGGTATATAGACATACCACGGGAGTAGGAGGGTACGTAGCACCGTTAGGTAAGAAGTAGGCTCAGCTCTCGGGACAAATACCACACCCTGGTTTGCCATTCCACAGGGTGGGTGTCGCAATGGAGTCAGATATGAGGCCCATCACCCATATCTACTCTGGCGCACATGACCCACCATTGGCTGTTGCAGCTCATCTGCTGGGTCATGCCCTGTACCCTTGCTGCCAGGTGCAGGTCGCAGTGAAGTGCTCTCAGAGTGGACATGAGAGGACTGAAGAACTCTCATCATGTGACCAGCCATTGGTAGATCACCATCTGCCTGGTCAGGCCATATACCCCTGCAGCCAAGTATATGGGTCCTTAATCCAGGACCAAGGGTGTCCTTATCCCAGAACGAAGGGGGTCCTAGTTACAGGATCAGATTTGCCCTAGTAAGAGGGTCTATGCAGCTACAGGTGGCACCTCCTTTATGCTGCATGGAGGCGGCAAGTTTTCTTGATCAATGACCTAGAATACCTGACCTGACCATAGAAGAAGTAGGCAGAATTAGGGAGTGTGGTATACAAACATACCACGGGAGTAAGAGGGTACATAGTACCGTTAGAAGTAGGCAGTAAGGGAGTGTGGCATATTGACATGCCACGAGTAGTAGCAGAGGGGTTGTGGGCACCGGAAGCACCACATAGAAAGTAGTAGTAGAGAGGTTGTGGGCACCGAAAGCGCCACGTAGAAAGCAGTAGTAGAGGGGTTGTGGGCACCGAAAGCGCCACATAGAAAGAGAGTTAGAGTTAGTAGAGAGTTAGTAGAATTAGAGTTAGTAGAATATAGTTAGTAGTAAGAGAGTTAGTAGAGTAAGTAGTAAGCAAGAAGTAAGATTTAGATAAGGTAGATAGAATGATAGCACAGATAGCAAATTTAGCGCCTTTTCGGAGTGTTAGAGAATAGAGGAGCACAGAGAAGTATGGAGAGGAGGTGTTGGCGCGTGAGAGTGCAGACGAGTGCGATTCAAGTGTGGGGAGCAAGCAGAGAGATAGAGTAGAGTGGAGCTGAAATGGAGTTAGAGTGAGTTTGACTGAGAGTTTTCAAAGTTGTGTGACGAGTCCACAATTTTCTCGAACAGAGACGCCAGATGTCTTGGTGCAACATAGGTTGCGGTTGCACCAAGAAGGGGTAGTAATATCATACCCAGAGGGAGCGGCCTGGAAAGCCGACTCCAAGAAAAGAACTCCACCCCACACCCAATAGTAGATCGGGTTCCAGTGGAATTGAAGCGCACTTTTAGGTGATGCTATCTTCTCACCGGGAAGATAGCATGGGGGGGAGTGTGAGCGGATTCAATTCCGCCGCATTACCCTCACAAAGTAAGGACAGTGGCGCCTTTTCAGCAATATTGGAGATACGAGATTGATAACAACCAATCTCGTATCACAACCAATACCCGGGGATAACACGAACCCCAAAGCCACACAAAGAGAGGTTAGAGGTCAAACCACCTTGGGAGGAAAAATAACCAAAATATCATTTACATAGCATACAAAAAGCAGAGGACCTAATATACTACCTAGCGGTACACCACAGGTAATCTCTTGTACAGTAGACTGCGATTTGCTAATGACTACAGTTTGACCTCTGTCTGACAGGTAGGACTTGAACCAGTCTATAGAACCTACACCCATCAGGCCTAACTTACCAAGCAGAATTTCGTGATCTACAGTATCGAAAGCCTTTTGTAGGTCCAACATTACCATACCAGTATATAAACCCTTTGCGTTATTACATCTAATTGTATCAGTTAAGTTAATAAGACAGGTGTCTGTAGAATATGATTTACGAAAACCGGACTGAAGTTCATAGATCAGATTTAGCCTACTAAGATGTGCCTCCAGCTGTAGAAAAACAGAACGTTCTAGAATTTTAGATACAATACTTAAGATACTAACAGGTCTGTAATTACAGGGTTCTACTTTACTATTCTTTTTATACAGAGGAACAACCTTAGCTAATTTCAGTTCGTCTGGTACTACATTATCTACGATAGAGTAATTAATAATAAAAGTAATAGGCACTTTAAGTACTTCAGCACCATCCTTAAGAAAACGGGCAGGTATTAGATCTAGACCGGTACTTTTTGAGGCTGATAGGCTAAGTAGATTTTTAAAAACGAAATCCTCAGAAACGGGTTTTAAAAATAACTTTTCTGAATTTTGTAACTTTTCTAAATAAAAATTATTTAGAGTTTCGGACCCTATACTATATTTATTACTTGATAACGGTAACTTCTTAACTAAATTAGAGGCAACATTAGTAAAATAATTATTGAATAAATTACTAACTAGAGTATGATCATGAATCAGCTCACCGTTATCTTGCAGAACAATATTCGATTTAGATTTAAGGTTTTTATAACCTAAAGATTTTAGGGTAGACCATAGACTTTTTGGATTATCTTTATTCTCACTTATTTTGTTGTACAAATATTCAGATTTAGCTTTTTTTATTTCCCGTTGGACAAGGTTTCTATCAGGACAAAATTACAAAATTTTTCGTTTTCTAAAAACTAATAGTGTGGCAGTGTTGGCTAGATTTAGTAGGTTTTTCAAGACGCTGAATCGAATGTGATTATATTCCACTTCCAAAAATTGAAGTGGATGCTATTTTTCGTGCACCTAAGAAGTGGGCGTGGCACTTCAAATTTTGAAAAATACGAGATTCGGAAAATAAACCAAAATTGAAATTTTAACGAATTTATATAGGTTTTCCAGACCGCTGAATCGATTGAAAGTAATATAGAAGCCTGAAGACTTAGAAGTTAGCCATTTTTTGAAATCAAAACTTTAGTGTTTTTTCCGAATAAAGTAATTTTGAAAATTTGAAGTGCCACGCCCTAATTTTGGTGCACCAAAAATGGCGAACCACTAAGTCTTCAGGCTTCTATACTACTTTTAATCGATTCAGCGCTCCAGAAAACCAATAAAAATGCTTCGAAATCAGAACTTTAGTAAATTTTCCGAATAAAGTAATTTTGAAATTTTAAAGTGACACGCCCTAAATTTGGTGCTCGAAAAATGACGTACCACTAGACTTACATACTTGTATAGAGCATTAGAGTGATCCAAACCAATAAAAATAAATAAAAATAGCCCAAACATAAATAATTACTAAATCACGAATGACTTTGTAAAATTCGAAAATTTCAAAAAATTTGGTGCTGGAGACCAAATTTTGAGGTGGCGCCCACATCGAAAAGTAGAAATCCAATTGCAACGGCGTTTTTTGCAAAAGATGCGGCATTAAATTTGGCTAATTCTCACAAAAAATTGGGCCGGTACGTATTGTGGTTGCATAGTTACAGCAACTAAAAACTAGGAAGGGGCCGATTCGCCCCCCCCCCCCAGTGGTAATAGGGTTAAGAAAGCTAAGGATGATCTTAAATTGGCCTACAACATCAGCCAGGAAAAGTACATACAGGATAAAACTGAAGCAATTACAACTGCTCACATACAGCAACAATCAAGACTTACCTGGCAAACTGTAAATGAGGTATCTGGTCGGAAAAGTTGTGCAAAGGGGCAAAAGAACGTGTTGGGAAGTGGAAAAATCACTTCAGCAACTTGCTTGGGCAGCCAGCAAACATCGTGGTCAGCCCTACAAGGGAAATATATGACAAGACACTACCCATAGAAACAGGGGACTTCACACCTGCCGAACTCCAAAGAAGCATTATAAGCGAGTGGATTAGATGAAATCCCAGCGGAGGTATGGAAAACCGGAGTGCTAAACAGACCATTATTGAATGTTTGCAACCGGATGTTAAAAGGGGAAAAGCCACCACCAATTTGGACTAAAGGTCAACTAAAGCCTCTCCCCAAGAAAGGAGACCACCGCATACCAACGAACTATCGTGGGATCTGTCTGCTTGTGGTAGCTGCCAAAATATACAATAAATTGATTCTATATAGGATTAGGTCTCACATAGAGAAACTACTGCTTAAGAGCCAAAACGGATTTCGACCAAGTAGATCAACAATAGCTCAGGTACTTGCACTATGGAGACTGATTGAAGGAATTAAGTCAAAGAATCTCCCCGCAGTCATGACTTTAATGGACTTCAAGAAGGCATTCGACTCCATCCACAGAGGTAAAATGCTTGAAATTCTAAGAGCTTATGGAATACCAGAAGTAATTGTTGCTGGCATTGGATTGTTATATTGTGACACAGAAACGCAGCTACTCTCACTAGATGGTGAAACTGAGCGTTTCTCAATCCTGGCTGGCGTACTGCAAGGTGACACATTAGCACCATTACTATTTGTAATTGTGCTGGATTACGCAATGAGGACGGCCACAAAGGGTGAAGATCTGGGATTCACACTTCAAGAACGCAGAAGTAGTAGATATCTGGCAACTACAGTCACAGACACCGACTTTGCAGATGACATTGCCCTGCTTTCTAATACGCTAGCAGATGCACAGCTTCTACTAAATAAAGTGGAAAGGGTTGCTAATGAGGTTGGATTGCATATAAATGCCACCAAGACCGAATTCATGACCTATCAATAATGGATTCCATCTGGAAATCAGATCTCTCCAGGCACCTGAAGACTAAGGTCTTTCGAGCCACAGTGGAAAGTGTATTTTTATACGGGGGTGAGACCTGGACACTGACTAAATCACTTGAACAATGATTTGATGGTTGCTACACAAGACTACTAAGGACAGCCCTAAACATCAGCTGGAGACAACACATGACAAACGCCGAGCTTTATGGTACAATACCACCTGTATCAACCACCCTCCGTGAACGCAGATTAAGATTCAGTGGGCACTGCTGGCGAAGTAAAGACGAGATCATACCAGATCTACTTCTCTGGCAACCAACTCATGGAAAGCGCAGTCGTGGATGACCAGCCATAACATATATAGATCAACTTGAAAGGGATACTGAACTTGGGAGAAACGAAATTGCGACAACTATGGAGAATCAGGAGCCTGGAAGGATCTCATTTCCACTGTCCGAGTTCGCTCGACCTAGTAGTAGTAGAGTAGTAGTACTGAATGGCCCAGTGAATACAAAAGCCTAGACTAAGCCCAAAAGGCAGTCAGCGAGAATGAAATCTAATGACATCTAGTGATGTTTTACATACAGTGGTGAATATACAGAACATTCATAGTAGTAAACTTAACAAAATATCGGCTTAACTGGCGAACTGAGAACCTATAAGATTGATAAAACAATATTATGTGAATTTCAGAGCAAAATGGGCAAGAAACAGATTTAGCCGGGTAAAAATATCTTAAGCCAGAAAACATATAAAGGACAATATTTCAGGTCAAATACGTATAAATAATAAGTAAATTAAGATGCAAAAATTCACGTTTGCGCTGACAAACAATAATATATATAGTTCAAAATAAAATAACCAATCATAAATAGTCGCACGTATTCAAATCGTAATTCAAAACAGTCAAAGTCGTAAAATACTTAATGCGGCTTCCATGGTATTGGAACTTGGCTCTTTGCAAACACTCGGTTATCTCTATGTCAAGACAGCGAACAACCCTTTTGGGCATATGATATTAGCGAAAATTTACACCGAAAACTCTATATAATCCGATAACTCTTATAAATAACTAGAGCCAGTTGGTAAAGGGCACAAAGTACTAAGCTCTGAGTGAAGACTGATGGCCTGCTACCGAGCTAGTTAGCAACGGTGGTGGGAGATATCGCGCGCTCTTCTGGCAGGCTGCACACCCTGGCTAGTTAGTAACTTAGTTCCAAAACTAACTCTGCCAAGTTAGTATCCCAGAATACACTGAAAAAAATTGGGCCGCCTTTTATAGACGTTTAGCGGGTCAGAGGTCAATCATGATTGTTACATAAAATAATAAGTTTCTCGTTAAACCACAATTAAAAGTTATACTTAATTAATATTGCTTTATTCTGTCAATCATTGTTATCACGCCCAGGCGACCGAGTTGGGACATGCATGGGCTCTGGGAGAGTGGGAGTGATATCATTAGGGCTTCAAAACTAAATAACATTTGTAATAGGCGAATAGACCCAGTGGTGAGTGGAGAGTGTTGGGAGAAGGACGATAGTGGTGGAGCTAAAAATGAAACAATAAAGAAAATACGAATATTATAATATCCATAATTGGAAACATTTAATTAAGTCAGATTTTTACACATTTCATATTATTGAGTAAATAACATCGACGAAATATTATTGATCTTATCTTATTCTTGAGAGAGTTGCATCAAATAAGTCAATTTATTCAGGTGTTTCTGCCCTGTAAAATGATTCCGAGCTTCTTGGTGAGAACTAAAGATATTGTTGCAGGCTTGACATACAAACACTCTTGAGTTATTAGCCGCCCTAAAACGTTTTGGGAAGTCGCAGTTCGATCGGACAACTCGCTTTATATTATCCGGGACAGAGTCACAATCCTCTAAAACAGAATACCTAGTAAAACGTTTCAACATTTTCAATTTATTACGATGTTTTTTTCCCTGGAAATGATCCTGCGCTTTAATATTAGTGCGGAAAGCGATGTTACAAACTCTACAGAATCGAAAGTAACCAGTACTTCCAATTCTCCAATTACTATCATTTGATTTCACACTTTCTTTCAGTGGATCAAAATCATCCAAACATTTATCGACTTCGCCATCACACATTGATGTAACCATTGAAGTCTGTCTATTACTAAACGGGCGTGGTGTATCAGTGGATCTACCACTCACCTTGGGATGTTTATTAAATACTATATCCTCAACCATATACCCATCTCTAATGCAACCGATCGCATCACCATCTGATTGGTTGCCGGATATGCCCGATTGATTATCTCTTGTTAGTCTAGTTACCGCTTCGTCAATACCATAACGACTCTCCTCAACATCTTTATAAACTCTCGTGACCCTTCGAGTTGATTTTGAAGGTCTAAATGAAGTCTTACGGTTTATTTCTATATGATTTTCTAAGTCGCTTCCAATAGAACAACAGTCCGGACTGTGATGTATCTTTCTCTTTAAATTCATGATTGCATGAGAACTAGACGTGTCACCCTCAACGATTCTAACCTGTCTTCCAGCGAGACTAACGTATCTACCTTCATCAAAGTTATTCGATTTTGGGATTAATTTTCTATGCCTAACTGGAATTTTCTCTGGTGTGTCAACCTTGAAAACTCGTTCTCTTTGAGGGAATCTTAACTGATAATTACAACAATTCTCCCTGTAGGTGTGCTCTTGTTTAACACTTAGTAACATATCGCAATACAAATTAGGTCTATTGGAACCGGTATATATTGCGCAAACTCAGAACATATTTATTTAGATGGCAAAACAAAAATCTGAAAAAATATCGGTTAAAAGACAAACTAAAAGATAAAGAAACTATATGGGGTATTTTTAGCTTCAAAATAATTTGTAAATACAAAAAATAAAATGCAAAATGCAAATAATAATTTGAAAATATACTATAATTATAATATTATTATGAAGATGATTTACAATCGAAGATTTAAATATGATCATAATATAATTTTCAAAACAAAACAAAATTTACAAATAGAATACCCACCACCACACAAAATTAATATGTAAAATGTATCGCCTCAAAACTGGTCTGCTAGCCCCACGCCACGCAGACCGGCCCCATCTCCGAACCCCAATCCCCGCCACGACCGTCGCCCACCCTGGAGGCAGAGGGAGCTGGACCGGAGGAGTGCGAAATGCTATAATTATTGACTGCGGGAGAATATAATATAAGGATACAGTATAATACCTGAAGCACAATTAATCTATGATTTATTTGCTGAAGATATTATAGCCGTATTAATGTTAATATATAATAATTTTCGTGGGTTTGAGCAGCAAGGAGGACAGGGAAGTTTGCATTGAAGCAAAAATTATTTTAAATACAGGGTCATCTGTCTACCAGGGTATCATACTGTATATCTGTTTTGCATCCTTAAATAATCGCTAACTTTATATACTAATTTCGCATTAAGCCTGCATCCTCATTGTTCCTACCGGTAAATTTTCGTATAAATCTCCGTTATACGACTGTTTCCGTTACATTATAGAATCAATAGCTTAATTACTGTACAAAACAACTGTTTTATAATAAAGCCAGCTTTATTTATTATTCAAATAAAATTCATAAATATTTTCGTACCGCGCCCACCTTACATATTGAACATGAGACAGAAAAGAGCATGAAAGAGTGGGGTTAGCCTACCTAGCCTACTGACTTGTATCGCTACCAGTCCACAGCTTTATCCCCCGGGCTGTCGGACAGCAGCTAATGAATAAATCATACCACACACAGGTACCAGCTACCGGTCTTGGAATCCGTACCGGTACTATACCATGCCAAGCAGCTTGGTCAGCCTACTGCCTGTGGCCTGGCTCCAGGCTTTGTACTGGTACTATACCATGCCAAGCAGCTTGGTCAGCCTACTGCCTGGCTCCAGGCTTTGTACCGGTACTATACCATGCCAAGCAGCTTGGTCAGCCTACTGCCTGGCTCCAGGCTTTGTACCGGTACTATACCATGCCAAGCAGCTTGGTCAGCCTACTGCCTGGCTCCAGGCTTTGTACCGGTACTATTCCATGCCAAGCAGCTTGGTCAGCCTACTGCCTGGCTCCAGGCTTTGTACCGGTACTATACCATGCCAAGCAGCTTGGTCAGCCTACTGCCTGGCTCCAGGCTTTGTACCGGTATTATACCATGCCAAGCAGCTTGGTCAGCCTACTGCCTGGCTCCAGGCTTTGTAGCGGTCCGGTCAACTTGCCAGACAATGGATAATGATACAAATATGGGTGGTCATACAATCAATAATTTTAATTTCCAAGTGTTTCACCCACCACCAGATACATTTCATTGCACTACAAACAATAATATTATAATTATAGACGTGGCCACTGGCCAGTGTGTATGATGGATGATAGAACAAGGAAATGGAGGCAACACAGAAGCCGGAGCTAGAAGGTTGTTGCCTCTAGGGTGTTACGTGTTAGTAGTGAATATGTGACAAGGATAAGAATATGAGTGAGGCAAAGGCGCCGAAAAGTTGTTAGAGTGAGTAGCCTAAAGTTTTTATATTAATCGAGAACGTGAAAAAACAAGATACACAGACTTTACTAATCAATATATTTGTGCCTTAATTAAAAGGATGTGTAACTACCGAGCAAACCGTAAATCTTTAATCATTATCAAAGTTTCTGAGTAAGTTCCTTTTGAAACAGGCTGAAAACTTGTGTATGCTTGGCTGATTCTTTATTGAAAAATCAATAAAGTTCCATATATGAGGCCCCGTGTATTGAATCGACATCTGGCCACGGGCTGTCTGGAAACGTGTGATGAAAAAGTTAAGATTGATCCGCTCCTAGTTGAATACGTGTGGGAAATGTTTGACCTTTTAAATAAGTTTTTAAGCCCTTCTGGCAAATTTCCATGATATGCATCGTACATAAATTTACTTACTTGTAGCAGATAGGGGGGGGGGGGGGGGGGGGGGGGGGACTGGACACACAGAAAAATATCTCACCAGGGGAAACTGGACGCAAATCCTTCTGGAGTACTTCTGGAGCCAGTAGGTGGAGTTATCATCGCCCCATCATCATTATGATGATCTAAGGACATGCGTAGAACATAGTCAACAACAATTATGAACGAGAGAAAGCCGCCCCAATATTCGATTATTACAACAACATATCCATTGGGTAAGAAAGTGGAGGAGAGCCAGGCCCGACTCTCAATTTTTTAGTTTATATTACGCGATCAATTTTCACTCATCTCGTCATGAACCCAACATGTATGTAACCTTTTGTTAAATTTGTTGGCTATGCGTTTGCGGTTGTTTGGGCGGTGTGTGGTAGGCCTACACTTTTCACACTTAAATATTTTGGTTGTGAAATGTTACAGGGCATAGCGATCTGAGATATTTCATATATAATTTATTATGAGAGGAAGAAGAACATACAACGTTATTTACTATGTAACAAAATAATTGTTTTCTGGTTTAACTTGGAAGCCTCCCCAAATAGTTGATATACAATTATATTTAAAATTATTTCCATGGTCATGGTCATTCACCCGTCTTTAGTTAGAAATTTGTTTGCATGAAAGACAGTTTAGTTTAGTTTTTACTGATTTATTATCTCTTATCTGACTGGAGTAATAATAAAGGATAGGATAAATGGAAGCAAAGTGTGACAGTAACAAATATTTCCCCGTCACCCTAGCATGTCTTAAGTATATGATATATCAAAGGGGGAAGTTTGGATTCACTGCATAAATGCAGTTCACCAAACTTCCCCCGAATGCACACTGTAACTTCCCCCTTCCCACAAATATCCACTGTTGAATTAATTTGAAGCGATATAATAAGTACAAAATTGTGCGAGTTTTTAATTGTGTAGTCCATTTGTTATTTGATCTCTATTTATTGTTTAAAGTTCATTTAATATCACACTGGTTTTTTAGAATATTACAACCTTATGTTTTATTTATTAACCCAATCGAAGCCTCATAAGGGCCGGTTATTTGTACGCATATCCCCTAATGCGCTCAGTAAGGTTCAAACAACATATTAATATGAAAATAAAGTATCTGCAAAGAAAATAACCCAATACTATATAATTTGACCTTATTAAAAAATTTGCACTTTTGCACACTTATTTGTACAAATGCACTTTAGCAGATCGTAATGGTGGCTCTTATTTAACAAACTTATGTTTATCCTCTACCGATCTACGATGGTGT
>JAUCBJ010005839.1:0-22823 GCA_032718475.1 Nemertoderma westbladi | reverse complement strand
GATTTGTATAAAGGGGCAGAGGAAGCTTGATAGTGGCTAAAGGTGATGCATCTAATGAGTTTGTTTATTTGAATACGGAGAGGCCTTAAAGTAGAAATATATGTACCACCCCAAAGTAGAATGCCATAGTGTAGATAGGGATGAATTAAAGAGAAATAGAGTAGACGGAGAATACGGAGAGGAAAAATATAGCGGAGCTTATAAAATATGCCAGATATTTTAGATATTTTTTTTAATACACTCCCTACATGAGACTTCCAATTCAGGTGTTTATCTACCCAGATTCCGAGAAATTTTGTACTTACAGTACGTTTAATATTACGAGAATTTATTTGGATTGGTGGAACCTGGGTATTAGAGTTTACAGTATTAGAGAAGATAGTATATTCAGTTTTAGTTAGGTTGAGAGAGAGCCGATTATCTATTAGCCAATCAGAAATTTTCTGTAATTCTAGATTAGTATTACTAATTAGGTTATTAACATTATGATTAGATTGAAAAAGAGTAGTATCATCTGCAAATAGTGCAGTTAGTAAGTGAGAAGCGTTTGGGAGGTCATTAATATAGAGTAAGAATAGAATTGGAGAAATTGTGGAGCCTTGAGGGACACCACAGGTTAGCGGTTCTAGAGAGGAGGTGTGGTTGTCAATAGTGACAGATTGGGTTCGGTCAGATAGAAAGCTAGCTATTAGTTTATGAGGTAGGCCTCTGATACCATAAGATTCAAGCTTCTTTAGTAATATTTTGTGATTTAGGGTATCAAAAGCCTTTTTCAGGTCTATATATATAGCGCAGGTAGAGTTTTTAGTATCTAGGGAGTCATGAATTCGTTCAATTACCGATAGGAGAGCATGAGTAGTTGTTATTTTCGGTCTGAAGCCGAATTGTGAAGATGTAAGAATAGAATATTTGTTTAAGTATGTCATAAGTTGTAGTTTAATTATTTGTTCATATATTTTGGATAGCACAGGTAGCAATGATATAGGTCTGAAGTTGTTAGGATCGTAGGGGCTCCCTCCCTTATAAGATGGAATAACTTGAGCATATTTGAGAACTTTAGGGAAGAAGCCCTGTTTGATCGATAAATTGATTAGGTAGCTCAGATGAGTCGAGATAGGTTTAGCAGCGTGAATTAATAATTTAGTTGGAAAGTTGTCATTAGATGAAGATTTAGGGTTTAGATTATGCAATAGATACTCTACTTCTAGTGGGGAGGTTTCTACTAGAGAGAACGAGTTGGATTTAGTGTGATTAATATAGCGGAGGGGAGAACGGGTAGAAGTGGGTATTTCATTAGCGAGAGTAGGACCTATAGTAGCGAAGTGAGTATTTAAGACATTTGCAATGCGGGTTGGGTCTGTAATTGTTTCAGTTGAATTATTGGTGCATAATATTAATTTTTTTGGAGCCTTTGATTTAGTAGATCTATTTAGAGCTGAATTAATGATAAGCCACGTTTTGCGAGTGTTGTTAGAGTTAGATTCAAATTGAGAGGAGTAGTAGTTACGTTCCGCAGCCCGTAGAGTAGAAGTTAATTTATTGCGATATTTTTTAAAATTATTATGATTGGCCTCTGATGGGTGTTTAATATAGATGCGATAAAGGTAATTTTTTTTAATGGTACAGTTTAACAAACTGTCAGTCATCCAGGGTTTAATTGTAATTCTCTTTGGGGGGATAGATTTTTTAGGCACGTGAAGCGAGCAGATATTGGTTAAATTTTCGTAGAATTTATTGAATTTTTCTGAGTTAGGTATGTCGTCCGAGAAATAAGACCAGGTAGATGGCGATTTAAGTTGTTCTAGAAATTTGTTACGGTTATATTGGGAGTAGTCGAATACGGTATGATTTTTTGGCTGAGTAAAAAAGCAGGAGTATTTCTGAAAAATTGAGAATGTAGGTTGGTGATCTGAAGTGCCTATCTTACTTTGAAATGTGCCAGCTTTAGATATAGAGGTAGTGATATTAGTAATAATGTGGTCTATTAGAGATTCGGACCAGGGAGTTACTCTAGTAGGCTGGTTGATTAGTTGTAGGAAACCGTATGAGTTTAGTAGTTCCGTATAGCGTTTAGAGTTCGGAGTAGTCTTTAGAAGGTCAATGTTAAGGTCGCCAGTAATAATGACGTCATAGTTACGATTAGTTAGAGTAGCAATAGAGTCGTCCAGAACGGAGAGTAAGGTTTCAAAAGATATAGTTTCAGGACGATAGAGTGTACCAATAATTAGAGATTTCATGCGGGGGCGTTGGATTTGAATCCAAGAGT
Source organism: Nemertoderma westbladi (assembly GCA_032718475.1). NCBI lineage: Eukaryota > Metazoa > Xenacoelomorpha > Nemertodermatida > Nemertodermatidae > Nemertoderma > Nemertoderma westbladi. The sequence goes on along the minus strand of JAUCBJ010005839.1, from coordinate 20,557 downwards.
TTTCAGGGCCATTTACGGAATCTATTTTTAAATCAGTCCTCTCCACAACATCGTAGCCATCAGCTACGTAAATTGCTGTCCCCCCTCTTTTTAATATGCCATACTTTCGATTGTCAAGGAATGGACCTTGGTAACCGGGAATTTTAATGGAATCGTTTGAAACATTCTCGGAAATAAAAGTTTCGGAAAAAGTAAGTATGTCAAATTTTTTATACAATGATAATAGAAAGTCAGTTATTGCCGATAAATTTGCTGGAAGACTTCTACAATTAAGGTTAAAAACAGAGAGGGATGATTTTGGGTTTAATTCATTGAATTCTTTATTAAATTTTAATTCTGAGTAATTGCCTACGTCTATATTTAGATTAGTTAGATTTTGGTCGGGATCGATTTGACTGAACGTTTGGTTTAGGATATCCGACGTAGATGAGTCGGATTCCGAGGAGTTAGTACCGGAAGGCGGATCAAATATGTCGGAATCTTCTGAATTAATTTTAGAAAAGGGAAAGATATCTGAATAGCAAAAAAGGCAATAGATACCAGCAGAGCACCGAGACAGGTCGCTCACCTCACCTGAGGACAGATGAGTACCACAGGGAATGTGGAAAGTATTTGAACATATTGAACAGGTGAAGAAGTGAGTGGACGTTAAAATTTTTGCGTAGCAGAAGTTACATGAAAGTGGAGGGAGGGAGGAGGGGCAATGCGACATTGGAGGTAGGAGGGAGGGGACGGGGGGTGGGTGGGGGGGGGGGGGGGGGGGGTGGGTATTGGTAAACTAAATAAGGTATAACTTGTAAAACACAATACAAAGAACTCGAACAGAACAAGTTAGGCAATGTTGCCTAATGGTACGTACTGGATGGGGCAACGCAAAACAAAGTAAAATACAATTATAAAGGAACACAAAAGAAATAATACCTCAGGGTAATTTAACAAGGCAATCAACATAGGTGGCGATTAATATTTATATAACCAGAACAAATATATGTTTATTGAACACTGACTGGAAGGAAAAACGAAGTGTCTATTTTAATTGAATTTAAAATTATCGACATTATATATATTTAGTTATTTATTTGGGTTGGCGACCAACAGATAACAGATAAAAGGGTGTATTAAATTTAACTATTATCAAAATATTCCTTAACATTTTAACTAAATTACCGATAATTTATTAACAATATTGACAATATATATATAATAATATTATTGACAATATTATTTTAACATTGATGTAAACACCAGAAGATCGTTTGTATTTAATCTAACCATAGCGAAAAGAAATACGGGTTTATTAATGTCACATCCGGCTCTGGTACCCTCTAGGTGATTAAAACAAAGTACTTAATAATAACGAAGTGAACAATTAAAGTAGGACCCTTAAATTCTTTGTGTATAAGCCTATCTTTAGGCGTACCTACTATTTACTATTTTTACTAACACCAGATAAACGGGCACATGAAGGGCAGATCAAAAAACAAACTAGACATTAGAATTCAGGAGTGGTTTTTATCAGGTATGGCTGTATGGTTTATAATGTACCGGTACAGGATTTAACATACAGGCCTGATCAGATTATGAACCCCAATATGCGCAACGTGCTAACTCACGCACTGTCACCCAAATCACGAGGAACGGATACTGAATGACGTATGTCAGGAATGACCGGAACCGTCGGAACAATAGTGGAGGTAGTAACAGTTCCGTTGCGGTGACGTAGATAGATAAAGGGATAGTGCTTGTAGTCGATAACAAGCCGTGTCATTGACCGTATATCCGCTGTGAACGTCTTCTTCATACGGAGGAGATCCCTCCGTATAGGTTGTAGTTCAGCGGGTATATCTTGAGAAATCGTCAAACCCTTCTCGCTGAACTGTTTCCATTTAGATAGCCAACTAGAGGTATCTTCTAGTTGGACAAATTTCAGAATGATAGGGGCTTTGGGTTTTTGGGAAAGGCGATGACAGGCGGCAAGATGAGGGTTGGGGAGGCCAATACTGACTGCAATATCAGTAACGATTTTCCTCGTTTCAACATTTGTTTCCTTACCGGATAGAGAAATGGTTTGCGCTTCATACAGAATAATATTCCAACGGCGACTATATACACGATCACTCAGATGCATCCTATCTGAGGATGTTATTCGCTCAGAGAGGTTGTTAATCTTACCTTCCAGGATGGAAGAAAGCTCACTTACGTTTTCTTTCAGATCCGTAACCGAATCACGAATGGTGTACAATTCGTGGAAGACTGAGTCGAATTTACCTTCCATGTGGTCCCTGAGGCTATTCATAGCGGAGAGAATTTTTCCTAAATCAGTGTCATAATCGGGAAACACGTCGGAGTCAGCATCCCCCGCATCTACGGTAGTAATGGGGGAATACCGGGAACCGGAACGAAGCGAGCTGTCATCGTTCAGGTGATGGGAGTGCGATTTATTTCGATGTCCACCTCCAGAATGTTTATTGGGATTCTTAGAGGCCATATTCAACTGAGATACTTAAAATAGAGGGTATTTATTACAGAATTACTGTGTTCCAGTAGGCAGCATGCCCGGTACCGGTACCATCAGTACAACATCATAGAGCAGTAGTGTACTGCTGATGTCCAACAATGCAGTACATGTAAATATCTAAATGTAATGTAATCTAAATGTAGCTACCTAAACTGGCTATAGATAGAATAGAATCGAAGACTTTCAAAGAGCTGAAGATACTGCGACCATTTCATACTAATGAACGACAGACATTACACGGCGATGTTGTTTGGAAATTTTCTGGTATTACTTTTGGTAAGTGAATCAGAGTCAAAAATTTTGTCACCTTTCAGCCTTTACTTACCCATTATTTCTGTATTTACTACCGGTATCAGGTTACAGGGCGGGGGGGCTAAAATATGGGTGCGAGTCGGATCGCCCCTTGATGTTTATTGTTTTAAATATTTGTCTACTGTCTAGTTTTGTCTACTGGCTATTTGTCTAGTGAAATAGTTTGCATCTAGATCTACTGCTGTACTGTAGTTAGTTATAGACCCTAATCATTATTATTATCTGTATATTATATAAACCTGGGGCGAATTTTTTATGAAATTACTTTTTTGTCCGTAATGACTTAATTTTGACTGTCAGACTGAAGATTATTTCTAGACTGTCAGATACAGATACCGGTAGTGGATTTCCCTATATGTATGTATTAGCCATCATATAATATAATTAATTGTTTACAGATTATATGGATAATGCTCATGATATCGCTAACCAGATTAAAAATATCATCTCTGGTTTAAATGTGGATAAAACTGATTTCAAGTTTGTGAAAGTTGAAAGAGTCAAAGTACACGATTGGAACTTTAGTTCTGATTTCACTTTCGATGGAAATGCTCTTCGAAATCTATACAGAAATAATACGCCATTATACATACAACTGCTTGAAAAGCTACCAGGAGTAGAAAGTGATGATTCTGATGCTTCGGGTGTTTCTGCACCAGTTACAAGACGACAAACACGATTAAATTTCCCTAATTCTAGTGAGGAACCACAAGTAGAGATAGAAGATACACCCGCAACCCCCATTGCCTCTAATGGCGATAATCAGATAGACGAAGCAACAGATGGTAGTCAGAATTCGTCTTCAACTGTAACACAACAGGCAATAGATGCAGGCCAATCTAATACTGAATCTACAGAGTGTACATTTCATGGTTTTGATGGAGCAACTATTTTGCGACATGTACAACAGACTTTGGTTGATGATGATCAACTCGAAACAATATCGCTATCCCGCGGTCAGGAGTGGATAAGGGGCCTCACATTGATGAAGAGGTACAAACGTACTCCAAAGTTACCTCTACCAAAACTGCATGTTATATATGAAGACGAAAATGGCGTTGATATTGGTGGGCTCAAAAATGAATTTTTGAGTGAATTTTCATCTTGTTTAGTTAGGGAGTACTTTGATGAAACAGAGAAGGGTAATATACCTAAACGTTGTCTCACTCCTCAACAAGTTGAAGTTTCAGGTATGGCAATTTCATATATAATTATTCAAGGCGGTCCTGCGATACCTATTGCGAGCTATTTCTTGGAGTCCGTTTTGGGTGGGGACCCTATAAAATCATTAGTTTGTGCAGATATGCCTAATTCAACATCGTATAAGGCAAAACATATGGTTATTAATCAGTTAGAGAAAATAAAGTTCAGTCAATCGCAAGAAGTTAAAGATACATTAATAGATGAGCTATATTGTGATCCTACAATGCTACATTCGATGGCTGATAGTGGCTGGGGGACAGAATGTGTTATTACAAGTGATAACGCAGAGGAAGCTATAGATATTATTCTCATGGATGAGCTTGTCTACAAAAAAAAAGCCCATATAGAAGGTATGGCGGAAGGATTACGTAATATTGGTTTATATGATGTTTTGAAGAAGTATCAAGACGAAATGTTCCCCTTATTTGGGCGACAGCACTTGGACCCTGACACACTATTTGGACTGTTCTCATATTCTTCTGATCTTGTTGAAGAACACGAGATTTGGGCGGAGTCTCATTTTAAGGAGTATCTTCAAAGATCAAATGGTCGCTTCTTACCTGTTGGTGAAAGTGGGCTAACTAGAAATGTGACAAATCTAATATTACAATTCACCACTGGAGCAACGTTTTTACCTGCTAGTGGCTTTAATGATCATCTAAAATTGAAGTTTGCCCAAAATGATGAGGAACGAGCTCTACCATTTTCAGAAACCTGTTTCGAGACACTTACTATACCCACTGTTCATATAGCATATGAAAACTTCGAGGTAGCATTTGATAAGGCCTTGACATTCGGAATGTCATTCGGTAATGAGTGACCTACTAATATACTAGACTAAGACTATGGTAAAGACTATGGTGTCCGTATATGTGCCAGAGTGCATTAGCACCTGATACACTGTACTTCCGGCGTCTTACTAAAGCACCCCAACGTTGCGCTGACATTATTGGATCGATTTCAGTCAGAAGTTGATGAACACGGCTTTTAGGGACACGAATACCTCTAGACATAATTATTCCATAAACAAGAGTACAACCAGCATTACCATACTGCCCATGTATATCCTTAATAATAGTTTTGAGTTCATCGTCAGACATCGTACTGAAAGTTCTCCATGTTTGAATCCCAAATTCGGAAACCCGTCGTGTAATCGTGGAGCGACTAACACTAAACATTTCCGAAATTTGCACCCAAGTGAAGCCGATATCCCGCAATTCCTCCAAAGTTTCTTTAGAAATGTAGTAATGGGGGCGGCCAACTACTGGTGCATTATCATGAGATAAACTAACCAAAGGAAATGAAAAAGATGGTAATGAAACACAAGATGTGCAACTTCCAGGAGGGGCAATACTAGAAAACCATAATCGCCATTCCTTTAACTCACTTGCTAGTTGAGCTAATAAAGGAAGTTGACTATCTGTATTGTTACCGGAAACAGTTGTAACTTCTGAGTCATTCAGCATTATCTGAATAGTTGTAATAAAGTGATTTAACGCCCTCTGGAGGTAGTCGTAATATTCTGAGTCCAAACGTGCTTGTATTCCTGAAGAAAACCTTATACAGGAATTAAGAGTATTTTCCAGGTCAATTAAAAATAAATCACTTGACTCAGTTTCTTCTGCCATAGCCCATAGCACACTATAGGATACTACAGTAATGTAGCATATAGACGCTAGACAGTCCCACATTCAGAATATTTAGATATAATACTGTCTGTAAGTATGTCAACAATTAGCAATGGTTGTGATTAACACCACTAACCGGTACCGGTACGGGATTGTAGGCCTATACCACTATCACTGTACTGCAGTACTGTATTTCAGTAGAACAATCTGTAAGCCATATTTAAATTTCCCGCCAACATGTCAACATATTGATTCAATATGTTGGCAACATATTGAATCAATATGTTGGCAACATATTGAATCAATATGTTGGCAACATATTGAATCAATATGTTGGCAGAATATTGATTCAATATGTTGCCAACATATTGATTCAATATGTTGCCAGCATGTTAACATATTGATTCAATATGTTGCCAGCGTGTCAACTTATTGGTGCAATATGTGCAAATATTGATTCAATATGTTGCCACCATGTCAACATATTGATTCAATATGTTGCCACCATGTCAACATATTGATTCAATATGTTTGTATATTGAATCAATATTTGCACAATATTGATTGAATTTCTGTTAATTATTGAATATTCAATATATATTGCATTAAGGTGTAATAATATTGCATGATGATGTAATATTATTGATATTACTCGCAATATTGATATTGAAGAACACCATACTGATATTGAAGAGTGAAATATTGGATTTTGAGCCTAATCAGATGCCATATCATTAGGAGTATTATTGATTAAGTATTATTTATTATACTTATACTTTTATGGGTATTATTATTATTGATAAAGATTATAAAAGTCCAATACCACTAAATGGCGAGCTGCATGTGAGCCAGTGGTGCAACTCAGTATGGTACCAATAAAAAAGAGTTTATACTGACTAGCAGGACTCAGTTCGGTGGCTTGAGATTTTCCATGTCGATTCCGTATGGCCTTGAAACTGTATCTAGAGACACTCAGAGAAGACAAACTTGGTAAACCGAGGTGCCATGCGGAGACACCATAACGGAAAAAAATCTGAGCACTAGACAGACCTGCAAGGTGCAGACAGATTAAATGATGAAAGAAGAAAAGAACCTTTCTATTAGGACAATTTAAGATGCTGTAGGTAAATGACGCAGTTTTGAAGTATAGGAAATCTTCCAGGTTGATCATACCAAAGAGTTTACATAGAATTCCATTAGAAACATAGTTTCCTATTGCACATATAGTTCTCATTGCTTTATGAAGTTGTAGCGATATCTCTGCAATATTAGGCTTATCAAGTTCCGAGCATCCATACAGTATCGGTCAATAAATCGGTCAATCCTCGATGAAATCTAATCAAGCCTGGTACACTACACGTGTAGTCTAGCAAACGTTTAGAAATTTTCCAAGCAGAATTTACGTGTGGACTTAGAGACGAGAACGAGAACCTAATATCAAAGCAGTTAATTAGTTAATAATGCTAATTGCAGTAAATAGCGGCATTTTCAGTCTGTTCTTTCATGGAAATTTATTATTATCTACTAGAAGATAAAATTAATTGTATACTTAAAAATTATAGGCCTACAGTTGGTAAATTTGTTCAAGATTTGGTCTACACATTCCCACAACTTGTAATCATAAAAATGAGGTAATTTTTCGAGTTGAACCGCTCTGCTTCACCTCAGCTGAACCGCTCTGCTTCACCGCAGCTGAACCGCTCTGCTTCACCTCAGCTGAACCGCTCTGTTTCACCTCAGCTGAACCGCTCTGTTTCACCTCAGCTGAACCGCTCTGCTTCACCTCAGCTGAACCGCTCTGTTTCACCTCAGCTGAACCGCTCTGTTTCACCTCAGCTGAACCGCTCTGTTTCACCTCAGCTGAACCGCTCTGTTTCACCTCAGCTGAACCGCTCTGTTTCACCTCAGCTGAACCGCTCTGTTTCACCTCAGCTGAACCGCTCTGCTTCACCTCAGCTGAACCGCTCTGTTTCACCTCAGCTGAACCGCTCTGTTTCACCTCAGCTGAACCGCTCTGTTTCACCTCAGCTGAACCGCTCTGTTTCACCTCAGCTCTGAACCGCTCTGTTTCACCTCAGCTGAACCGCTCTGCTTCACCTCAGCTGAACCGCTCTGTTTCACCTCAGCTGAACCGCTCTGCTTCACCTCAGCTGAACCGCTCTGTTTCACCTCAGCTGAACCGCTCTGTTTCACCTCAGCTGAACCGCTCTGTTTCACCTCAGCTGAACCGCTCTGTTTCACCTCAGCTGAACCGCTCTGTTTCACCTCAGCTGAACCGCTCTGTTTCACCTCAGCTGAACCGCTCTGTTTCACCTCAGCTGAACCGCTCTGTTTCACCTCAGCTGAACCGCTCTGTTTCACCTCAGCTGAACCGCTCTGTTTCACCTCAGCTGAACCGCTCTGTTTCACCTCAGCTGAACCGCTCTGTTTCACCTCAGCTGAACCGCTCTGTTTCACCTCAGCTGAACCGCTCTGCTTCACCTCAGCTGAACCGCTCTGCTTCACCTCAGCTGAACCGCTCTGCTTCACCTCAGCTGAACCGCTCTGCTTCACCTCAGCTGAACCGCTCTGCTTCACCTCAGCTGAACCGCTCTGCTTCACCTCAGCTGAACCGCTCTGCTTCACCTCAGCTGAACCGCTCTGCTTCACCTCAGCTGAACCGCTCTGCTTCACCTCAGCTGAACCGCTCTGCTTCACCTCAGCTGAACCGCTCTGCTTCACCTCAGCTGAACTGCTCTGCTTCACCTCAGCTGAACCGCTCTGCTTCACCTCAGCTGAACCGCTCTGTTTCACCTCAGCTGAACCGCTCTGCTTCACCTCAGCTGAACCGCTCTGCTTCACCTCAGCTGAACCGCTCTGCTTCACCTCAGCTGAACCGCTCTGCTTCACCTCAGCTGAACCGCTCTGCTTCACCTCAGCTGAACCGCTCTGCTTCACCTCAGCTGAACCGCTCTGCTTCACCTCAGCTGAACCGCTCTGCTTCACCTCAGCTGAACCGCTCTGCTTCACCTCAGCTGAACCGCTCTGCTTTACCTCAGATGAACCGCTCTGCTTACACCTCAGCTGAACCGCTCTGCTTCACCTCAGCTGAACCGCTCTGCTTCACCTCAGCTGAACCGCTCTGCTTCACCTCAGCTGAACCGCTCTGTTTCACCTCAGCTGAACCGCTCTGCTTCACCTCAGCTGAACCGCTCTGCTTCACCTCAGCTGAACCGCTCTGTTTCACCTCAGCTGAACCGCTCTGCTTCACCTCAGCTGAACCGCTCTGTTTCACCTCAGCTGAACCGCTCTGCTTCACCTCAGCTGAACCGCTCTGATTCACCTCAGCTGAACCGCTCTGCTTCACCTCAGCTGAACCGCTCTGCTTCACCTCAGCTGAACCGCTCTGCTTCACCTCAGCTGAACCGCTCTGCTTCACCTCAGCTGAACCGCTCTGCTTCACCTCAGCTGAACCGCTCTGCTTTACCTCAGATGAACCGCTCTGCTTCACCTCAGCTGAACCGCTCTGCTTCACCTCAGCTGAACCGCTCTGCTTCACCTCAGCTGAACCGCTCTGCTTCACCTCAGCTGAACCGCTCTGCTTTACCTCAGATGAACCGCTCTGCTTTACCTCAGCTGAACCGCTCTGCTTCACCTCAGCTGAACCGCTCTGTTTCACCTCAGCTGAACCGCTCTGCTTCACCTCAGCTGAACCGCTCTGCTTCACCTCAGCTGAACCGCTCTGCTTCACCTCAGCTGAACCGCTCTGCTTTACCTCAGATGAACCGCTCTGCTTACACCTCAGCTGAACCGCTCTGCTTCACCTCAGCTGAACCGCTCTGTTTCACCTCAGCTGAACCGCTCTGCTTCACCTCAGCTGAACCGCTCTGTTTCACCTCAGCTGAACCGCTCTGCTTCACCTCAGCTGAACCGCTCTGCTTCACCTCAGCTGAACCGCTCTGTTTCACCTCAGCTAAACCGCTCTGTTTCACCTCAGCTGAACCGCTCTGCTTCACCTCAGCTGAACCGCTCTGCTTTACCTCAGATGAACCGCTCTGCTTTACCTCAGCTGAACCGCTCTGCTTCACCTCAGCTGAACCGCTCTGTTTCACCTCAGCTGAACCGCTCTGTTTCACCTCAGCTGAACCGCTCTGCTTCACCTCAGCTGAACCGCTCTGCTTCACCTCAGCTGAACCGCTCTGCTTCACCTCAGCTGAACCGCTCTGCTTCACCTCAGCTGAACCGCTCTGTTTCACCTCAGCTGAACCGCTCTGCTTCACCTCAGCTGAACCGCTCTGTTTCACCTCAGCTGAACCGCTCTGCTTCACCTCAGCTGAACCGCTCTGTTTCACCTCAGCTGAACCGCTCTGCTTCACCTCAGCTGAACCGCTCTGCTTCACCTCAGCTGAACCGCTCTGTTTCACCTCAGCTAAACCGCTCTGTTTCACCTCAGCTGAACCGCTCTGCTTCACCTCAGCTGAACCGCTCTGCTTTACCTCAGATGAACCGCTCTGCTTCACCTCAGCTGAACCGCTCTGCTTCACCTCAGCTGAACCGCTCTGTTTCACCTCAGCTGAACCGCTCTGCTTCACCTCAGCTGAACCGCTCTGCTTCACCTCAGCTGAACCGCTCTGCTTCACCTCAGCTGAACCGCTCTGCTTCACCTCAGCTGAACCGCTCTGCTTCACCTCAGCTGAACCGCTCTGTTTCACCTCAGCTGAACCGCTCTGCTTCACCTCAGCTGAACCGCTCTGCTTCACCTCAGCTGAACCGTTCTGCTTCACCTCAGCTGAACCGCTCTGTTTCACCTCAGCTGAACCGCTCTGCTTCACCTCAGCTGAACCGCTCTGCTTCACCTCAGCTGAACCGCTCTGTTTCACCTCAGCTGAACCGCTCTGTTTCACCTCAGCTGAACCGCTCTGTTTCACCTCAGCTGAACCGCTCTGCTTCACCTCAGCTGAACCGCTCTGCTTCACCTCAGTTGAACCGCTCTGCTTCACCTCAGTTGAACCGCTCTGCTTCACTTCAGTTCAACCACTCTGCTTCGTCTCAGTTGAACCGCTCTGCTTCACCTCAGTTGAACCGCTCTGCTTCACCTCAGCTAAGTTTATTTAGCTAGAAATTATATTATAAAAATATGAATGTATGCTGTATGAATGAAAAAAATGAATATATATGAAAGGAAAAATAATTATAATTCTCAATAATAGAGGTGAACTACTGTAGGCCTAATTATAATCCCATACACACACCTAATTCAAGGATTATCAGATAGTGGCGCTACACATTGTTAAATAATACTGTTTGTATTGATGCTTTTAGTAGATTTCAATATTATTCCCGCTGGCTATAGACATTGGCGCGATGATGTTTTATCAAAATCTCAAGGAATATAGGGAAAATGGATGTTATAAAGTTTACTTGGCTGGTTGAAATCATTACGCAATTAAAGAAGCGCCCCAAGCACCTGGACAGACGTTGTGCGTCTGATACAATCACATCGTAATGCCACAGCCACTGACAATCACATCGTAATGGTACAGCCACTAACAATCACATCGTAATGGTACATCCACTAATAACTTTTCCTGGCCCCAGGGTGCGATTTCATAATTTATTGTGTTACCGTAGTTACACAGAGTCCCCGTAGTGTTGTTATTATCTAAAGGGCGTTAAGTGTTAAAATAATAGGGTTGGTGAGAGGAAATGACTAATATTCGATATTAAAAAAAAAGTAAGCGGAAAACACCGCAATTTTCATCGTGGTGTTCTCAACGAACTTGACATTTTTTGCCTAGCTAGGCCTACTAAGTCAACTTTTCAGCACTCTGGGATAATCTCGCAAAGCTGCAAAGAACCACTTTGCAGCATTGTGATCTTTAAGACGGGACGCTGCAAAGTAAACACTAACTTAGTAACCATAAACTTCTAGAACACGCCTTGAGTATTCTCCATTGATGATAGCCATTGTAGCTAAGTGTAAGAATATTTACTGTAAAGTTGTTACAGAAACTGTGGCAATTAATTGCATTAATGGTGGATATGAATTTCAGCAATATTCCTTAACATTAGAAATTAACAGAGTTTAATTAACAGAATTTAATTAACAGTGTTTAATTAACAGAGTTTAATTAAGCGTTCAGAACGCTGATAAAATTAGGCCATAATTATGTAACAAAATTAGGTATACCATGGTTGTGATAAGTAACTACTATTCAGCGTTAAAGAACTTTTTATATATATGTAAACCTCCCTCGCTGCGCTCGCTCCTTACATGTTAAACTCGGGTCATAACGGTGAAAGTGAAAAGTGCTACTGTTCACACAAAGATGTAAATAATTAAAGCATTAAATCCACTAATAACAGGACACTTTGATGGACCTGTGTATTGAAAATGGTAGGTAAATGATTGTAACTCTATATTTAATAATTATAACTGAAAACTTGTGAATATCAATGATAATAATTATTATACAACACCGTAATATCTATAATATGTGCGGTTATCTGTAAGTATACCTGAATATATTACAGAAACAAGCCGATTACGGTCATTTATTTTGAGAAAATGGAGAATAAAGAAACTAGATGTTTGAAAAAAACTAGACCCTTCGTTTATCTGTCGGACTGGATCGGAGGTCTTTCGGTCTGTCAGTCTGTCTGTCAAAAAATTATAATGCTCACTAGCTGACTTAAAATTTTCGTTATAGAGTTTTCGTAGTATGTAAGTAATTTAATTTCCCATTTCAGTTTACATGTTTGATTGACTCTGACTGTTTGTATGTCTGTCGGATTGTGGGTATATCTGTCTGTCCGATAAAAAAATAAAGAAGTATACTAGCAGAGTAAAGTATTAAAACAAGTTGGAAATTAATTTCACCGACCAGGGAAAAACTCCACAACGAGAAAAACATATACATACAAGCTTCTTTATTTATTTTACAGATGGACAGACAGACCGAGAATGAGACAGACAGACATACATATAGTCTAGAGCTCTCCAAACATGAACACTGACATCAGAAATGATTTTTTCCGATCAATAAACCCCTACAAACGAAATTTTAGAAGCTACTATACTTCTATTTTTTAACAGACAAACAGACAGACATTGTGTTACAGTCTAGATCCCTTCAATAATGAGAACATAATTAAGTTGCGTGTCTTATGGGATACATAACTCAAAAATTAATTTTTCTCGAAATCGGCTGGTTTCTATATGAATGACGCAAATGACGGCAGCAAAACCCTGTGAGAAACTTACGTAACTAAATGATAAACATAGCGAAAGAGGTCTAGGATAAAGGTAACTAGTTTGCGAAACGGTTTCTATCTTGTGTGAATAAGAGGTGATGGATGATACAACATTAATACAAACACTAGTGAGTATTACCAAAATATTAACCTAAAATGAATGCTGAAGCGATAATTAACGAAGTTTAGTGCGTAAACTATTGTTTGTAGATGAACCGCTAATTAAACGTCGTGGATTCTTTCGGATCAGATTGGCTTCCCCGAGCAATTTAGTTAACCTAATAAATAGTGTTGAGAACTGTAACTGTAATTATACTGTAACTGCAACTGTAACTGAATGGTTTTGATGATTTTTTTGATACTGTAACTATAACTGTAACTGTAATTGCGAACTTTGAATACTGTAACTGTAACTGAAACTGTAATTACGTATTTTGAATACTGTAACTGAAACTGAAACTGAAATTAACAAAATCCGATTCAGTTCTCAATCACACAATTAACATGAATGAGCATTTAAAACAGTATTGTAATAAAGTATAGAGTATAGTTTAATAAATGAATAACAGTGGTTACCATAGGTATCATTTTTAAAACATTGTTATAAAAAAAACAATCTCGTTTTTTCCACTTCTGAACAAAACCATAATATTACACAATATAAAATCAAAGACCCATTGTCCACTTAGCTCAAATGTGATTTATTTGGCGAGTCAAGTTAGTGAACGAAGATCTACAGTAGCATATAGTCTATGTTTATCTGGCTCAACTATTAGACTATTATCAGCCTTATCACCACTTTGGCTTCATATTAAATGTAAATGTTTTAGATAAACAAAGAAAAGTTAGGCCTAATGGTAGAGGGATATTAACGGATTTTACATTATTAATTATTAATGTTTTTACCGGTACTATTAATATCACAATCACACTAGAGGCACACTGTAAATTAAATTTGGATCAAGTTTACCATTATAAATTACAAAATTAAACTTAAAAGTGAAAGGAGCAGCTTATCGAGGTGGGTCTAACCAAAACAATAAATATATGATTACTAAAACAAATTACGAATTAAGGAAAATGAGCAGGATTCAGAACCATGGCTTTATAACCAAAACAATAAATGATAACAATAAGTGTACAAGCACTGAAACAAGATGTACAGTAAAATGTGGGTGCCTTTAGTGTGATCTTGTGACGTGCCACTTTCATTACATACTATTAGTATATTAGTTACAAAGTATTACCATAGAGTGGGTCCAACTTTCCTACAACAACTACCTATTAGCTCTAGAAAGAGGACGTTTCGTAATGAACATTATTATTAGCGTATATTACAGTAATATATTAAAGTGCCTCATTTTTAGTTTCAGATGACTGCTTACTACGTGAGATCATATATATTGAATCTATAACTGAAACTGAAATGCTCAATTTTGTAATACTGAAACTGTAACTGTAACTGAAATGTTACACTTTGTAATACTGAAACTGTAACTGTAACTGAAATGCAAAACTTTGAATACTGAAACTGCAACTGTAACTGAAATGCAAAACTTTGAATACTGAAACTGTAACTGTAACTGAAATGCAAAACTTTGAATACTGAAACTGTAACTGTAACTGAAATTAGTCAAAATTGATTCAGTTCTCAACACTACTAATAAATCAAAATCAAGAGTCTAAACGACTAATAATTCTAATAAATGTACATTCTATATCTCTATGTGGAAATAAAGCACAAAAAAGTAATGAGTTTGCATAACTAATAACGAGGATGATGGAACTAAAGGTGAAGGTTAAACTACGGTTTACGGTTCCGCGGCTAGGTCGAAATTTAACAAACTGTAGTTATTTAACCAACACAAATGGTCTACGAGCACAAAAACAAAAACCTAGAGTCAGTGAGTCATTACCGGTACCGGTGCCGGTAGAGGTACTACTGACCTACTTCCTGGCGTGTATAATATCCACGAACTCCGGTTTGAGACTCGCGCCCCCGACCAGAAATCCATCGATATCCGGTTGTTTCGCCAATTCCTTACAGTTCCCGCCGTTAACAGAACCCCCGTAGATAATACGCAGACTGTCCCCTACCGCCGCGCTCACGTTGCTACGCAACCAGCCACGTAACGCTTTGTGCACCTGCTGAGCCTGGTCCGGGGTGGCTACCTTGCCCGTTCCTATCGCCCATACCGGTTCGTACGCGAGAACCACTCGACTCCAATCCCCTCCGATCTTATCGGCCAACGCCTTGGTCTGACGGAACACGACCTCGTCGGTTTTTCCCGCCTCTCTCTCCTCCAGTAACTCCCCGATACACGCGATCACAACGAGCCCCTCATCCAGCGCGTGTTTCACTTTATCGGCTATTAACTCGTCGCTCTCACCGAACACATTGCGACGTTCGGAATGGCCCAGGATTACGTAGCGTAACCCCAAATCCTTCAGCATCGCAGGACTGGTCTCCCCGGTAAAGGCACCTTTAGCTACTTTGTAGCAGTTCTGGGCAGCAACACCGATACTTTTCGGTAGTTTAGAGTGAACGTAGTTGAGGTAGATAGTAGGAGGAGCTACAACAACCTCCACAGAGTCTGGGTTACTCTTAGAAAGAAACTCAATAATTCCGTTGATATCCTTGCTCGATCCATTCATCTTCCAGTTGCCCCCGACAAAAAATGTTCTGTCTCCCATTCTTGTGATCTTTTTATACGCTGTTGTTGTTGTTATACAATAAAAATTCAAATTTGTTAATCAAAATGCAGAAATGGTAATAACAACCTATTTCAGTACCGGTACCGGTATTTATGGGTAAATTAAAACTTAAAAACATTTGAAATACTGAAATAGGCCTGCTTAGATTTAAATTTAGTAGAAAAAATATGTGATTTGGACGGGGTGGGGGTGCAAACAGTATTACCAGTACAGCAACAGCACAGCGGTCTGGCGGTAAGCCTACCACTGTACCAGTACCACTGTACCCTGACTGCATGAACAATGCAGCCATGCGGGGTCTGGGACCTCATGTACCTTACCCTCACTGAAGTACGGGGAATGTTTATTTAGTTGCTAAACGACAGTCTAATTCAGAAGATGGTCTACTAATCTGCGTTCATAGAGCTAATGTATACTGTTATGTTATTATGGATCATAGGCCCTCAACATGACATCTGATAGTATTCTTACTATCTATAAAACTCCTATTCCACGCCACCACACCACTTGTAATGCAATATTTGTGGTGGAAAATGTGAAAAAAATAAAGAAATCAAAAATGATCAAGGCGTACCTACCTCGCCTTGGATACGATACGATACGAATACAGTGTGTGTCTCAAAGCAGCAAAGTGCATCTGTTCTAAAAGTCATTAGATTATACATTTACTGATTACTCCCATAGTTATTGTACTGTATACACAATTAATAGGGAATTAGCAATACCGTATGCGCATATTACTGCACTGCAATAGCAACAATAGCAATACATATGTACTGTAATTGATTTAGGATGAAAGGCCAGGACGCAGGACCTACTATTTACAATATTAGAAATTGCGAATTGCAATTGCGTTACAGTTTTACCTCAAAGCTTATCTAAATAAAGAACTTCGATGTAGTGCTTATACAGTATTTATAAACCTACTGTATATATCCGGAGCTTCATTACAGCATATGAAGTAATCTCAATAAGAGTGAGCAGTATACTATACTGTATTACACAACAACAAACATGTGTCTAACTACAGCAATGATACAGTGATGCCAATAAAAAAGAATCGATATTTATATTATAAAATTATACAGTAGTTGATACAAGGATAGACTAATGTTAGAATAAATCCTTGCATCATTGCGTTGCCGTTGATCAAATGCTAAACTAGAGTATTATTGTATTGTTTCTTGTTTGTATGTACAGTATTATATGGAGTCACGATTGCCTACCTAATGACTCTTTCAAAAAGGTATAAAGGTATTAAAACCGAACTATTAGACATTAAGTGTGAATGAGTCAGCATTAGTATCTACTCTGGTTTTGTGTGCCAATTTATACTGGTCTCGTCTCGTCCTGCCTGGCTATTATCTGATTATGTTATGAAACAGCGAGGTCTCTCATTGGTTGTTCTTCGCAGCTGCTATCTGTTAAATGAGGTGGCCCCTCTCCATTAATTGTTTCGTTGGTTGAATAGTAGTGTAATGTGTGCATTGTATCAGCCTATTATTATTGCATAGCATACCAAAGGTCGTCCATGTGATTATTGATGATGCTTGCTTAGTCAGTCAGCCTGTCAGATGGACTAAATAAGTGGTTGGCGGTTGGCCCAAAGTCTAATATCGAGGATCCATATTCAATACAGACAGACAGGATAGGCAAGCAATGTCAATATAGTGTTTTTTTATGAGACAGGGGGGAAAACTGGACGCAAAACCCGCCTTGGCAAATTAATATCCCGCCTCAATGTTAAATTCTCAATTTAGGGAAAGCAGCAGGTTACAGTGGCACGTTAATTTAACCAAAACAATAAACTAAACACAATATAACAGGTTACAGTTTTATTTTTTAGAGTAATCATCTGTTAGTTGCGTCGAATTTCCCCTGGAAAGGGATTAATTATTATTTGCGTCCAGTTCCCCCCCCCCCCTCCTTATCTGTTTTTTATGAATTGCGAATTTTACCCAGTAAAATATTGGGTGTAATAAATAACCGGAGCGGCTCGGCAAGTTTAATTTTTATAAAAATTATTATCAAATGGTTTATCGTTATTGTACCGATGTTTGCGGAAGGGGCTCAGATACATACCCACCCATACCCATATGGTGAGGCCATAAGCCAAAGGACAATTTGATGCCCCTCAAAAAGTGTGCCTTCTTTACAGACCTTGGCTGAAAATTATGTTTATATTGACTCTGACTGTACCCATTTCATGGCTAAGCGTTGTACCTCAACCGCACCATGATTGAAAGATCAGGTTCGGAATTAGCAGAGATTTGCGAAATTTATGGTGATGTAGTTCGTAGTTGAATGTTGTTCAGGAGTCTCAGTCTCGGTAGTAGCGTGGTGGCGGCGGTTCAGTAATGGGTGCACTAATTTCAATTTGAGTAGCACCAATTAATAGTGTAATACTTCTCAGCTTTTACTTCGCTTGCATCTTTTTCAGCCGCTTCGTGTAACCAAACGTCTTTCTCAAACGATCTTCCACTCATTGTAGTATTTATTATTTTATTAATTTCGTATTATACCATATATAATTTCTCCTCCTTAAATTATTTTTAAATATTTTATTGAAAAAAATAGCAATAATAACAGCTAATTTGAAAATAATATAAATAAAGAGTCCCTCACAACCAACTACGAACCTCCAGGCAGGGCACAGTAGGCCTACACTTACTCACATTACACTAAATACAGTAATATTGAGTAATGCGCCCATAACACAAGCCACGCAAAATAATACTACAGTATATATTGTAGTGTGTTAATCATTATTAGATGGAAGAAGCCCTTATTGTATTACTGGGATGGGATACCCCAGCCGTCGAATCAGACAACCAATATAGAATCAACAACTCATCCATATATACTATGTGTCTCCTTGTCTGTAATGTTCATGTAAAAAAAAAATACCTGTTCTGGAATGAATATTTACGACATTGGCTGCCGCTCCAGTTGACTACTAAGGGTCCTCCTATTCTGTGGGGCTTATGGTCAAAATGTCGAAAGAGCCAAAATGTCGAAAGAGACAAATTGTCGAAAAGTAGAGTAAAATTGTCAAAAACGTTTTTGGGCATGTCAAAATGTCGAATTTGTTTTCGACAATATGGCGCACCCCTTTCGACAATATGGCGTTTATCCTTTTTTAGATACTTTTGAATTTTGATACTAAATTGTTGAACCTGAGAAATTGGAAACCTGATAATTGATATGGCTAACGAATTGTGTATAATATCTCAATAGCAATGGGCAATATAGGCCTATACAGTAAGAGTTATCTTGACTAGCTGACCATTGGGCATTACCCCTCTAAAGCCTGGGGTACCAGTCCAATGACCATCAAACAACGCATGTACATCTTACAGTCATTATAATAAATGTTATTAGGTCATAAATCCATGTAGTTTGCGAATCGCCCCATCTCCTCAACCAAGCGTTGGTCCCGTATCTGGATATGTGGAGACTTTGGTTTGGGAACAGCAATAGTATTCGGTTCTAGCAAGGCCTTCATGCGCTGCTGGGAAGTATGTTGATTTAACTGGAAAAATTCCAGGATCTCTCCAAGGCACGGATGGAGGCTGGTGAGCCGGGAATGAAGCCCATTGTGGAAACCTTCAGCAAAGTTGCTGGTCCTAGGGCCGGTATTTCCGAACTGTCCCCATCTGATGAATACATCCTGCCGAAGCCAAAATCCAATGAAATATTGTCGATATTGGAAAACTTTATTGGCTGTTAAAGCGGACAGGTTTGGTAGCTGTTCATTGATCAGAGTATAGACAACCCGATAGCGATACCCATCAGGAAGGAATGGTAAAGAACGACTCTCTTTGAACCAATACTTTACTACAGTTTTACCCTCTGCTGTATCTTCAACACAAACACCTTTGAGGCCAAGGCTGTCTCGCTTCTCGTTTATGGCCTTAGCGAAATGAAAAGCACAACCTAACATGGTCACCATTGGGAAAACTATATTGCAAGCATTTATTACTGCAAGTTCGAAATCGAAAAGCCACTTAGCTGTATTAATTCTGCCACCTTCACCGCAAAGATGATAAATGTTATATCTTAAAGCAGTAAACGTCCTGATGTAGCTTCCTTCCGATTGTCCCTTCATCAGAGCGTATCCTAAAACATGGGGCTCTCCACCCACCACACCATGCACTCGGTTTCGAAGCAGCACACGAAGCCGTACCCAGCAGATGGTTTCCCCTTAATTTCGGCAGCTACATGTCCTCCATACTCCTGGTACTTAATATCGACAGATTGGAGGGCTCTATCGAACGCTTCTATTGGACGCTTCCGGCTATTTCTAACAATTTGGCATGTCTCTTTCGACAATTTGGCATGTCTCTTTCGACAATTTGGCATGTCTGTGTCGAAAGCTTTTTCGATAATTTGACATGGCTGTTCGACAACTTGACTCTTTCGACATTTTGACCTGTTCGACAATTTGACTCTTTCGACATTTTGACCTGAAATCTTCTGTGGCATTCTTAACATTGTACTATTGTACAGTTACAATACACGTTAGCATTTAATGGAAGCCCTCTACACTCAACGCAATAATTTTTATTGTCCATTTTTATCCTTTTTTTGTCAATTTTTTTTGATTTTTTATGTCATCCAAAAGTCTAATGTTAGGTTCCATGCTACCGGTTTCTCTACTGCTGTTCTCTCAGGCTATCAGTACCGGTTAGTATATATATAGCACTATTTTGCTGTATTGTATGTACAGATGTAGGTATAAAGCAGGTATTTCTGTATTTTAGTACCGGTACCGGCACTGGTACTGCTATAGGCCTACTGTGTAGCCTACCATTTAAATACGGTAATGGTAGGCCTACCGGTTGTGCTAATAAATTTTAAATAATTGATAGGCGAAACTGGATTGCAGGATTGTGGAAAATGTGGATATACCTTTCACATAATTTAGGCCTTACTGTATTAGTTTTTG
>JAUCBJ010005838.1:0-43249 GCA_032718475.1 Nemertoderma westbladi | reverse complement strand
TAAAAAATAAATATTAAATGTAGTTATTAAATCAGCTGATCTCTTAATGATTCACTTCTCTGCTTCTATACATTCTTCACTTTACCGTACCGGTACCACTGTGCACTATACCAGTAGTACTGCAGTATCTGAGTACAGGACAGCAGAGACTAGCTGTATTTATGTTTTAAATCAACCTATAATATTAAGCATTGTTTTGAAACATTATTTAAATCGATCAATAATATCAAACGTAATAATTAAGTTGGAAAACATTATTTAAAATGACCAATAATATCAAACGAAATAATTCGGCATGGCAAAAATCATTTAAAACTATCAATAATATCACTCGTATTAAATTATTGAATATGGATACTAAATGGTGCGACTGGGGGTGGGGTGGGGTGGGGGGGGGTAATTTCATCTATATGACAGGTAGCACTCAGCAGTATAAGTAGCCAGATTAATATGCTTGTTTTGTTGTTTATCTCACAAAATGATTGGCTGAGTATTTAATCGTGATTCTTTAGAATAATTAGCTGAATAATTTCGTTGAGGTGTTGACATGATAAATTAATATTTCAGTATCAATACTATCGGCTTAAGGTATGATTTAATATTTCTTACAAATTAGGTCACCTCGACGCCTAAAATATATAACTTTTAAAACACAAATTTTCTGTCAATACCTGCCTTACATCAATCCTCTTTGCGACTTTGGGTTGGGGTGCAGGAGATTAAGATGTTGAATGGGAGAGACGATTCCCTCTTTTGATTAATTGGCGATTTGGATAATTTACGGTTTGGTTAATTGGCGGTTTTGCCATTTTGTGACTGAATCAGTCAATTTTAATTTGTATCTCATAACTGAGCCCCGTGCTGCGCGAAGGCCCCACGCACGAATGTGTATTCACTACATCCAAACTGCGCCAGTCCATCCCTAAAACACGCTTTCCCTGATATTCTTGCTTTTAATGTTGCCTATTCAATCTATTCCAAATTATTAGATTTAATAAATACACCACCATATTTTGGAACATTTTGTTCTCCTATGTAGATGGGCAACAAAGTAATACCTCTTTAATCATACTGTTACGTAGTTTACCCATACATTAACAAAATGTTCCAGAATATGGTGTGTTTATTTACGGGGGACGAATAACTGCGGTGTAATTGGTGCAACATCGACGGGGACCAATTTTTCAAACGCTTGTAGCTAAATAATGAGGGAAAAAATAAATGAGAGCTTACTTAGGACTTAGGACGCTTTTACATTATCCAGTCAAAAGTCAAAATACCAAGGCGTTCTAGAACTACTAATATTTAGTACTAGCTAACGTTCTAGAATGTTTAACATGCAATCAATTTGATTTGGTTTTGGTTAGCGTTTGAGGAACAAAAATGAATGTTCAATTTATTAATATGCAGAGGTGTTTTTATTTGGCATTTATATTAAATTTCCAGTGTGGTTTTGCTTTGTAAACTCCGCCGTCATGACCTACAGTTTAGAACGCCTTATCGAAAATATGTACAACGCAATAATGAATTTATAATAATTATATTTCTAGAATATAATTTTCCTAAATTTGTTATAGTGTTGGTAAAATGAGTGATTATAAATTATGAAATATAATAAAAAATAGTTTGCCTCCAGTCCCGCACGGCTGCATGTGCATGGCCTTGTAGTTCTAGAACACCTACCTTGCAAAATACATAAATATTATCTTATAATTTATATATATATATTTCTGGAATGCCCTTATATATTTTATTATTTATTATAGTTAATCTATAATTATAATTTCGTTGATGTACTGTATTATACTACACAAATATTACAGTATAGTCCATTCGACTTTAACATGCCTTTGGCTATGAATCCATGGAGCCGTACCAAGTACAGTTGTTAATCTCTTGACAGAGAACGGGAAGAAAGTAATCTATTCTCTACACATATCTGCATAAAGAGAACGGGAAGTAAGTAATCTATTCTCTACACATCTCTGCATAAAGAGAATGGGAAGTAAGTAATCTATTCTCTACACATCTCTGCATAAAGAGAATGGGAAGTAAGTAATCTATTCTCTACACATCTCTGCATATGGCTCCAAGGATTCATTGCCAAATGCATCTAAATTAATGTCGAATGGACTACTGTAGAGTAAGGCAACGATTTTGAACATTTCTTCGGCGAAGATCGCGAAATTTAGCAAACGTCGCGATTTTTTTTTTTGATCTGATCAACTGATCTTTTGTGTTTACCAATACTATAGGTGGAGCTTCGCAAACGTCGCGATCTTTGCGAATGTTCTAGAATATTTTATAAAAGTAAGAAAATCGATAACTAACAAACATTTTTTATAACTGTTCTGGAACAAAATATATTAGGTCTAGGGAAAAACGTATTTTTAAATAAATCGCTAATATGTTCTAGAATATTTTCAAACCCAACCCTAACCCGAACTCTATCCTTATCCCTAACACTAACCCTAACCATAAACCCATATAAATATAAACCCACAAAACCCTAACCAAACTTAAACCCAAACCTAACGAATTCATTCATGGACTTCTAGAATATTTTTTTAGACCATCTGTATAACATGTATAATAAATATACCGGTACCATAACATTCTGTGAACAATACTAATCTGTCATACTAATGTCATACTAATATATACTATAGAACATGTTAGCTATGTTATTTAAAAATATTTTTTATCTAGAACTAAAATATATTTTGTTATAGAAAAATTTTAAAAATATATTTTTAATTATAGATTTTCTTACTTTTTAAAAATCTTCTAGAACATTCGCGAAGATCGCGACGTTTGCGAAGCTCCACAATGTTGGTAAACACAAAATTTAACTTCGCAAACGTCGAGATCTTCGCGAAATTTTGTGTTTACGAATACTATACTGTAGGTGGACAATCTTAGAAAAAATCGCGACGTTTGCAAAATTTCGCCGTCTTCGCCGAAGTAATGTTCAAAATCGTCGCCCTAATGCTACTGTAATATAAAATTGTCTTGTATAATACAGTAGGTGTAATTCAACGAAACTATAATTATAGATTATCTATAATAAATAATAAAATATATATAACAATATAAGGGAAGGGCATTCCAGAAAATATAAATTACATATAAGATGATATATTTGTATAATGTATACTGAAACAAGTACCGACGCTGTTTGGCAACTCAGTAATCTCGAGTCTGTACAAAGGAAAACAGCGGGATCTATTTTGTACAGGGTCATACAGACCAATTGCCTCGATTAGCATCTGGGCAAAGGTCTTTGAGCGGGTGATACTTGCAGAGTTTCTGGGCGGTATAAAACTACACGACAATCAGACAGCGTATCGCAGCAGGATTGGGTGCGACATCGCCATAGCTACAGTTCTGGAAAGCATTGAGAGTAACTTAGTGAGAGGGTCCCAATTGTACATCTGCCAGCTAGACATAGAGGCTGCGTTCGACTCCGTGGACTATGATACATTGGGTCGGAAGATGATGGAGTTCGTTAACCCTCACATCGTCGCCACCGTGCTCAATTACTACATGGCCAGCACCTTGTACCTAAAGTTCGACGGCCTGATCGATCGTGACGGAATCTCTGTTCGACGAGGCGTTAAACAGGGATCCTTGTTATCACCGATCCTATTCAACCTGTACACAAGAAGCATACTGGACAACCTAGAGGAATCCCATGTAGGGTATACAATCAATTCAATATGGTTGGGAGCCATATCATATGCGGACGATTTCTTGCTAATGACGAACAATCCAAAAGATATGGAAACTCTATTTATGGTCTTCAGCAAGTCCGCCAATGATATAAAACTGTCGGTCGAATCTAGTAAAATTAAGTGGACGGTATTTTCAAACCAAAGGAATTGACACCAACCGTCCTTCCTCCGGCTTGGCAAACCGCTGTTCCCGCGCAGTAAATCCTGGACCTTCCTCGGCTATAACCTGGCCCAGTCGCAGACCAACCCTATGGGCGCCTCGGCCCAGAAGATAATCGCCCTCGCACGGATGTTCCAGGCGAAGGGCTGGACGACCCGGTGGCTGCCGGCGGCGACCGTTGCCAACCTGTGGCGCGCCGTCGCTCTACCGGCTGCCCTGTACTCATTGAAACTCAACATCGGGGCGTTCACTCAAACTGAATTGGGAAAACTCGACGTGGTTTACAGGAACGCCCTCAGGAGTCTGCTGTGTGTTGGACCGTACATTGGGAACTCAACACTCTACCACCTAACCCAGCTGAAACCCATCTCGCTGGAGGCTTTCCGGCTATCGGTTGGTACACTCGTGCGGTACAACGAGTGCCCCAACAAAGCCCTCCAGAGCGCGTTTGCATCCCTGGCAATCGCCAGCCTGTCCGGGAGACGGGGGAGAGGCTCCTACCCAGGGGTTCTCGGCGGCTACAGAGCGGCCTCCACCGAGCACCCTCTACCACGGCTCGAGTCCATTCTAATATACCGCTACGCGAAGGACTCCATCTTAAACCGGATGGTTATGGGCGCGCCGACCTTCACAGATATTGGGAACGCTGATTTCATTGCGGCCTGCTTCGACCTCCAATCGCTAACATTGCGGGAAAAACTGAAACGAATAAAGGAATTTTATGCCATCATTTAGTCGTATTTTAATCGGTTTTAGATCGATTTTTACTGCTTTTTTAGCCACATCATTTTATTCGGAATATTCAATAACTTTAATTCAATTGGTTTTATTCATTTCACGCTCTATGTCGTGATTAATCTACTTTCATTGTGAATTAATTGTAAATGTATGTTGTAAATTTTATTGACCGTATTGTCGGCTAGTCCGAATTAAAGAGTATATGTATTTTGTGCTTTGACTTTTGTATATAAAGACACTATATTCCAGGACATGGTGATTATTGGATTGTCAACCTAATTACTAATCACCCTTGATATATAAAAACTTTTTTTAAAGCAAGACTTTCGACTTCGACACCTTTTCTTACTGATGGCCTGGTCGGATTTTTCAATTTTCAAATTATTTACGGGGTGTTTAAAATATCTATTCAGCAAAACTTACAACCTCCGTCAGTGTTATTTTTCGTCTTTGGATGGAATGTGATCTAGATTTAATTCGAACCGCCTTCGTCTGTAGATTCCGTATCTAAAAAATGTCAAAAGATGTTTATAAAATATAGAGTCTATAGAGCGCTCAGGCGTTACGGTACCGACAGCGACAACCGACATGAGTGAAATATTTCCTGACTATAGAAAGCGAGGGCAATAATTATAAAAATAAACGTAGTTAAACATCGCGTAAACAACTTGAAAGAGCTAATTATGATTTTTGGCGAATTGAATTTTGTCTCCACAACATAGGCCCACAGAGTCAACACAACAAGTCGTTTTGCTACATTATGTCTGTATTTGAGAAATGTTATCGCGCACACACTTTACTTACTGACTTCTGTACTTACCAATTAGGCCTAACGCACATCTGCACTGCGTTGTCTTTTGTGGCATTGGCATACCGGTATGATTTGTTCTGATGATATAAATAAACGTTAGAACAGTAGAACGTCACCGGATTGCAGCAGCAACAATGTCTTCAAAATTCATTGAAACCAATCAGCCAATCAATCCATCTCAAATAATAAGGCCTACGCATGTAGGCCTATACAGCTATAGCAGTACAACTGTATAGCTTTGCAATTCCAAACCATTACAGCATTTGCATTAGCAACATTACTGTATTATGTAATTAGTCAGTTACCGGGTGCCCGCGTACCGTATGCCGTAGAACACTGAACAGCCGAGAGCCGAATGTGGAATTTACGTCATACTGTCATACTGTCATACGTACCTACGTAATATTGTACCGATGAGCCGATAGTAGTTACTACAGGCAGGAACTAGGGACACTGGCTGACTGGTAACAATTTATCCAATTTACAATTTAGGCTACAGATTAGGCCTAAAGTCAGAACAGCAGAATGTGTCCGAGAACCGAGAGTGAAATTTCGCCATAGAAAACAATGCTAAATTTCATTTGAAAATCGGCAGTGAAATTTTATACATTCAGACAGCCAGACATTGGCATTCTATACAGCTACAGTATAAATTAGGCTTCTGGTATGCCATTCACCATTCCAGCATTCAGCCATCTGACCATTAGAATCGCCATAAAATTCTGTATAAATTAATTGGAGAATCCTGGATTTGTAGAATCCTATCGTTGGGATAACTCAGTAACTACCGGTACCGGTATCATTAATATTAAAAATGAAAAAAGGCCACGATTACACTGATACTGGACACAGGCCCGTAGCCAGTATATAAGGTGAAGGTAGGCGCCGCCTACAGGCCTACCCAAACGTGGGTCTCGCCTACCCAATTATTCGGAGGAAATTGTACTTCATTAGTAATAATTTTACATTTTTACACAAACATTTTCTGGTTCCATGCATCTTCTTTAAACATTTGCCTTGTCTGCTTGTAGTAATCAAATACCGGTACAAATTACGTTCAGATTGTATTTTACTTTCATTTTAATAATACTTTCCATAAGCCAACACTGTTACAGTACAGTACTGCAGTACTCACAGTCATCGAACATAGGTCCTGTAATGGTACATACAGAATTGAGTTTTACTTTTCAACGTATGCCGTTCGTATCCACGTATGTGCGTACGTATCCACGTACCTATACATTACATTGAGCGATTTGACATAGGCGTATGCATACCTACGCGTATTCGAATAATGTTTCCTGTTTGTCTAAATTGGGATCTAAGTCCACCTAAGATCTAAGTTCGCTTTGATAACAACGTGGGATCTAAGTTCGCTTCGCGGCTAGCATGATGATTACCAAAGGCTTTTAATAGCATAATATGGGATCTAAGTTTGCACCTAGTTAGGATCTAAGTTCACCTACGTAGTTAGGATCCGCAATAATTTTTATTGTCCGTTTAAATCCTTTTTTTGTCCTTTTTATTTTACTTTTTATGTCCTCCCGAAATCTACCGTTAGGTTCCATGCTACCGGTTTCTCTACTGCTGTTCTCTCAGGCAATCACAGTACCGGTATTAGTTTTTTTTTACTTTTTATGTCCTCCAGAAATTTACCGTTAGGTTCCATGCTACCGGTTTCTCTACTGCTGTTCTCTCAGGCTATCAGTACCGGTATTAGTATATAGAGCACTATTTTGCAGTATTGCATGTACAGATGTAGGTATAAAGCAGGTATTTTAGGTATTTTAGTACCGGTACCGGCACCGGTACTGCTATGTAGGCCTACTGTGTAGCCTACCATTTAAATACGGTACTATGGTAGGCCTACCGGCTGACCGGTTGTTTTGGTTAGAAAATCCCGCCTCTGTATCCTGCTCCTTTCCCTGATTTGGTAAAGTGACTGTTTATTGTTTTGGTTAGAAAGGCCCGCCTCTGTAACCTGCTCCTTTCCTTCATTTTGTAAAGCGACTGTTTATTGTTTTGGTTAGAAAATCCCGCCTCTGTAACCTGCCCCTTTCCCCCAATTTACCGTACCTTAACGGTTCTGCCGTACTGTCTTTCAGACTTCAGATTTGGGTTCATGTTTGTTGGCAATATTTATTTACCTTTACTCAAGGACTACTATAAATAAACAATAAACAAAGGAACCGAACGCCACAACTCAAAGCGACCTTGTCTAGAAAATACGTCTATCAAGTTGCTCCGAATTACAGTGGAGCAAGTAAAATCCTAAATATTTGTAATTAGATCTACCAAATCTTTTCATTGTTCATAAATACATATCAATTGATCACTTTATAATAATTAGCTTTAATTTTGTAGTTTATTATTTGGTGCTGTTTTTATAATCTCAATAGGCTGATAGGCGTTTATTTTTTGTAAATTGACCCTTAGTACGCATTTCCTGTTACCATAGAAAGTGATTGTTTTTTTTCTCATTCTGAATATCATTTCTTAAACTGGTTATCATTTTTCAGGGTAACAGAATTCCAGAGGTATTTTACAATATGAGTTAGCCAGCCATCCATCATCACTGTTCGACCAATATGGTCGAATACGTGCGCATGTGAAGGCTCAGCTTGAAGCCCTCCCAGAAGAGCGGAGTCATACTCTGACATGGGAAAAGCTGCAAAGCTTTGCAGATGTTGCTAACAGCTATGTGAAATAGGTTAAACGCTACTCAAACTCCCATGTAGTTTTTATTTATTGATGGATATGGAAACGCGACCACAAAGCAATGCATACCAGGAGCGTAGGATAGATGGGATACCTGGTGCGAGAGTGGAATTCATAGAGGAAATGAACCTACGAGATACAAGTTTACTTACAGGCAGAGAAACGAAATGCGAAACAGAAAACCAGGGATATATCGCGACTTCGACAATGTCTTGGGAGTTTAAATTAGTCAGCTCCTTGTGCTCCACGCTCTGTGTGGTTGCGATGCAACCATCTGTTTATTTGGTATTAGTAAAGGAGCTATCTTAAAGAAGACGGCATGTTACGGTAGAGTTGTGCCTCTGCGCGCCGTGCCGTAAGCGTGTGAAAGTGTGCGTCTCTACACGGCCTGCCAGACAGCCAGACGTGAGTATACAGTGGTTAAAAGTCTGAGGTTTCAATGGACTATAATATATATTGATCGCTAATAGAATTTACTGATGTTAAATTGCCACCTTGATATTGCACTAACTGATATTGATAACGTACTAAAGTTGACCGGAACTAATTTCACTAACACACCCTATCCATCTGATACCATGCTTGCACACAACTGAACTAATAAAGGTATTTCACGGGTTTAAATAGTTATACCCAATATGCTACTGGCTTCTCAAACCGAGGCTGTGATTGGCCCAGCGTCTGAGTCAGCTGTTAGTGTTCAGCTGCCAAGCGTGGCCCTATCTCTGCTAGCACACAATAATGTTCTATATTAACCTATAAGCTTCCCGTGAGGTTTATTGGGTGAGATACTTTCCCTTCCTTGTGGTAGATTCGGTAGTTCTATATCGACCGAATCTACCATTGTTGTTCTTGGCTTGCCAATATCTGGATTGGTTTCCCTCCGAGGCCGCTTTATTATTGCTTAAAATTATCCTGTAGCCTTAGTCGCTACTGTTACATGGTCACACCCTCAGGTCAGGTCATATTCTAGGTCATTGATCAAGAAAACTTGCCACCTCCATGCAGCATAAAGGAGGGGCCACCTGTAGCTGCATAGACCCTCTTACTAGGGCAAATCTGGTCCTGTAACTAGGACCCCCTTCGTTCTGGGATAAGGATGCCCTTGGTCCTGGATTAAGGACCCATATACTTGGCTGCTGGGGTATATGGCCTGGCTAGGCAGATGGTGATCTACCAATGGCTGGTCAGGAGTAGAGTGTTCTCATGTCCACTCTGAGTGCACTTCACTGCGACCTGCACCTGGCAGCAGGGGTACAGGGCATGACCCAGCAGATGAGCTGCACAGCCAATGGTGGGTCATGTGCGCGAGAGTAGATATGGGTGATGGGCCTCATATCTGACTCCACTGCGACACCCACCCTGTGGAATGGCAAACCAGGGTGTGGTATTTGCCCCGAGAGCTGACTCGGCGAAAAAGCACCACCCAACCCCCACTATGGATTACATTAGTAATGCGGAGGTCCAGCCACTAGAGGCCAGTGGAATGACTGGACACAATCGGCCTCACAGGTGTCAGTTATCTCCTGACCGGCTGCCTGTCTCACCCCCTACTGGAGAGAGAGCGGCAAACAATTCTTTGAGTCCCTTTCCTGATGACCTTTCTGGCCCAAACCCTGGGTCACCACGGAGGCCAGATTGTGAGGGGGAGAGGGATTCTGGAGTTGGAGGCTACTCTCATGTTCCACCCCGACCAACAAAGCCATTGGTGAATCTGAGGCAAGTAACTAGACTAGCCAGCCACTCGTACAACACAGCAGACCATCCTGCGTGAGATCCGAAGGAGCAGGATGAGGCTGTGAAGACTCGATGTGCGGCGGTTGATGCTCAACTGTCCGGAGACGCCCTCTACCATCGGACACTGGCGAAGGAGCGTGGAGCATCGGCATGGCTCTTGGCCCTACCCATTTCCAGATACAACTTTTCCCTACACAAATCCGCTTTCTGGGATGCGTTGTGTCTGCGATTTGGGTGGGAGCCCCCGAGGCTGCCCGCCAACTGCTCCTGTGGTGCTGTATTCACCATCTCCCACTCCCTTCACTGCCCTATGGGAGCCTATCCAATCCTCAGCGAGGTCGCACATGACGTCGAGGTGGAACCCCATCTCCAGCCGATCGAGGGCGAGTCATTCCGCCTGAGATCTGAGATCGGTAGACCCGGAGGCCCGTCTGGACGTTGCGGCGAGTGTGACGGGATCAGGGGATCCCGACCGGTTTGTTTTCGTTACGCGTCGCCGCTCGTTGTGAAAGAAGATAATAGTTTGTTGTTCTGATATTGATATGCTGTTACAGGTTGATTGATATACGGCAATGAGATATAATAGCACAGTTGACTGGGTGACGGTAATAAGATAAGTTAAGTAATATAGATGCTACTGACCGGTAATGACGGTGACGGAACGAAAATGTCACCTAACTGCACTAATGAATGGAATAACTGAATAACTTCACTGCATGCAATATAATATATACATTGGCTAATCTTACAGTATCTTGGCCTCTGTACCTAGTGGATGCTCTCCTCTCCCATTGGTTGTTATCCCACTTCTCGCCTCCACCTCTGTGGGAGTGCTTCCCCCCCGCTGCTGTTACTTTCCCTCTCCCAAGAGGTTTGACCTATAACCTCTTTTGTGTGGCTCTTTGGGGCTGTGTGTTGTCCCCGTTATTGGGGGTGATACGAGGTTGTCTGTAATCAACCTCGTACTCCCCAATATTGCTTAAAGGCGCCACTTCCCAACTTTATGGGGGTTATGTGAGGCGGAATTGAATCCGCTCACACTCCCCTCCATGCTATCTTCCCGGTGAGAAGATAGCATCAACCTCTATGAGTGCGCTTCAATTCTGCTGGAACCCGATCTACTATCGGGTGTGGGGTGGAGTTTTCTTACTTGGAGTCGGCTTTCCAGGCCGCTCCCTCTGGGTATGATGTTACTACCCCTTCTTGGTGCAAAAGCAACCTATGTTGCACCAAGACATCTGGCGTCTCGGTTTGAGACAATTGTGGATTTCTCTCACACAATTTTTAAAAGCTCTCTCACTCAAACTCTAACTTCTCACTCTAACTCTATCTTAATCTCTCTCTGCTCCACTCTAACTCCAGTCTGCTCTCTCCCCACACCTTGATCGCACTCGTCTGCACTCTCTCTCGCATTCAAAGGTGCTAAATCTCTTATGTTACCCCTGTGCTATCATTCTATCTACTTACTTACTTCTTCACTATCTAACTCTCTTACTACTTACTTACTTACTACTTACTACTAACTCTAACTAGCTCTCTAACTCTACTAACTTTAACTAACTCTTAACTCTACTAACTCTAACTAACTCCTAACTCTGTTAACTCTCTAACTCCTAACTAGAACTCTCTAACTCTACCAACACTTCTAACTACGTGGCGCTTTTGGTGCCCACAACCACTCTGTTACTACCTCCATCTACGTGGTGCTTTCGGTGCCCACAACCACTCTACTACTACTTTCTACGTGCCGCTTACGGTGCCCACAACCCCTCTACTACTACTCGTGGCATGTTAATATACCGCACTCCCTTACCCGCCGACTTCTAACTGTACCACGTACCCCTCTACTCCCGTGGTATGTCTATATACCACACTCCCTATACCCGCCGACTTCTATCTTCATACTAACTTTCTAACTAATTTTCTGACTACTACTTACTATCTTCTAACTACTAACTATCTGACTACTAACTTCTTACTATCTTCTACTAACTTTCATACTTCTAACTTTCTACTTACTATCTTCTACTAACTATTACTTCCTAACTTTCTTCTTATTTAATTATTTAATTATTTTTATTATTTTATTTAAATAATTATTTTGTGCATGGGAAGGGCGTCTCGCCCTCATTCCCACCCCCCTCAGTCCAAAATATTGGACGACTAAACTCTAAGGTGCCCCTTCTTCCAGTAGGCACTCTCCCACTACCCCCCTATACGTCCTCTTATTCTTCGCCACCCTCTCTTCGCCAATTCCAATCCTCTAGGAATTGCTTCTCCCTCTTCTGCCACCCTAAAGTCGGGTCTCTCAGCCGCCTTCTTAATTTCCTCATTTCCTGGCAGTAAAATGCCACCCTTCATCTGATCGTCTCCTGGCGGTAGAATGAAAAGAAATCGGAAGAATAGATAAAACAGAACGGACAATAGTAATCCTATCCCTTTCCATCCTGTCTTCTTACTCGACCTCCCCCTTGTCGGTATGCCTTTCAACCGGACCGGCGTCTCTTCCGGACACTCCTCTGGACACTCCTCCGGACACTCCTCCGAACACTCCTCCGGACACTCCCCCAGACTGTTGTCCTCCGGACATCTCGCCGTCCGCTCCTCCGGGTTGTCCTCCGGACATCTAGCCGTCTGCTCCTCTCCATCCCCATACCAATACTTGCTGGGACCCTTGTTCCATCTCATTGCCTCTAAGTCTTCCACGTCAAATCCATTCTCCTCCGCCCACTCTCCTACTGTTACTTCCCCGTCTGGCTCATCTACCATCTCCGGTTTCTTCTCTTCGTCCTCTGCGTCTACGGTGCCTGGTAACATGCACCCTGATGTCTCTGTCACCCTGGATGGAATCTTGGTTTTAACTGGGCCGCTAAGCGTCCATCCGAACGGCGTGAGGATCGCCGTCGGATCCCGCTGTCTGTCTTCGCCGAAGACCGTCTGCATTCTCTCGTGGGCCGTCGGGCAGTCCATTCCTACTATAATGGATACCTTCCTAACGTCCACCTCTGGTATTGAGAAATCGATACTGTCCAGGAATCTATATTGTTCGACTTCAATGTTGGTTGGTCGCCTGGCGTTGATATTTATCGATTCTATCACGTGGATGGGGTCGATCGTCGCCCCATAATCGCATCCCGGTGCTATCGCTGCTATCTTGCACCGCCCCGTCCTCATCTCCAGGACCTCATCCTTACTTGAGACGGTAGTTACCGCCATCCTATTCGGCCTCGTCTTTAGCCCTATCTCTTCGGCCACCCAATTCTCCACCAGCGTGAAGGCTGCTCCGCTGTCGACCAGCATTAATGTCGTTACTGATCGACCGCCCTTTCCTGATATCTTCACTGGTACTACCCCGAGTAGTACTTTCCTCTTTTTCCTTACTCCTGTGGTGCTTGTAGCCATTGTTTGGCCTCCAGTCTCATCGTCTCCGATTGCTGTTTCTCTACACTCTCCGGATCTGTGTCCTTCTACCACACAATGATGACATAGTCCGTTTGCGTCTGTGTAGGCTATATGATCTTGTTTGGGCAACGCTTGCCAGTGCTTACAACTCATGGTCTTATGGGTTCCGTCCTGATGTAATTGACATTCGAATCCTGGATTATAGCGTTCCCTGTATAGTCCCTCACGTATCGCGCGTAGGTTTATATCTACCGATTTAGTGTTTTGGTTATCTGGACTCGGCCTACTGGGTATGTTGGGATTATGCTTATTTGTGTTGTTATTTTCTTTCTGTCCCTGCCACGGTGTGGCCCTACTCCCAGCTAACTGTGGGCTTGTAGCCCCCTGTGTGGCCGCGTGTGGTAGCAACTGTCTTACTCTCGGGAATGGATCTGCAGGATTATGTTCGGGTTTAGGCCTGTTGTATTCGGTCTTTGGCGCCTTCCCCAAACTATCCTCACTAGACTGGGTCTGTGATCAACTCTGCTTCGTAGTTGAGGAAGTTTGACATTTCCTCTAGCCCTGGCTCCGCACCTTTCTTCTCCCGTGTGGAGAAGGCGATCTTCCTCCACTTGCTCTGCAGCCAGATCGGCAGTGCCTGCGCTATCGTGGTGATGTTATTAGATGCGTTGAGTTCGTATGGCGCGTCTAGCGTCTTCAGCATGATTAACGCCTTCTCGACTTTGTTCACAAACGTCTTTATGCTGACAAGGTTATCCTGTAGGCCACCCGATGTTATACCCCTCAGGGTTTGCCGGATGATCTTGGCTGGGTGTCCGTATTCCCTGTCTAGGGCCCTACATGCAGTCGTGAAGCCGCCCTCGATGCCCTGATACTGCCTCACGATGTCGTACGCTTGCTTGGCCTCCTGTATATACCTTTAAATATTTTAGGCACTCCGCCTGCGTCAGGTTCTTTGTCAATATTTCATTGCTGTACATGCGCCGAAATTGCAGGTATTCTTCCGGCCTACTTCCGTCGAATTTAAATGGCTCGACTGGTGGTAACTCGATCCTGGTCTTTAGTGCATCAATTAGTGCCGCCATTCCCATTGCCTGTGCTTCCAATGGGTTCGAGGGATGCTGTACAGATTCTCCTGTTGGGTGCGGTCCGCCCATCGGGCCTGTTGACTCTCTCTGTCTCGGATATATCATTGGGGGTAGCGGCCCCCTCCATATTTCCGTGTCGCACGACCTGTCCTCATCCAGGGGATTCGATGTTCTTATTCCTGTTTGAGTGTATTGTTGATAATGTAATGGGGGAATGTCACCCTGTCCCCCCCCCCCCCCCCCCATCGGTATGTTTGGTACTGGGGTTGATGTTAATATATTGGGGCCCATACATCTATCTGCAATAACTCTCCCCTCCCCTGGATATATGTTATGTCCCTGCATATTATAGTCATGCTGCTGTGCTGGTACCGATATAAGCCTATCCACTTCTTGCCTACCTACTGGCATGTACTCCGCGACTCCCGGATCTAATCCCGTCGTTCGCGCTACCCTATCGCCACACTATCTCTCCCAGCATGGCCTATAATAGTATGTGCAGTAAGTCCTACAGCATGTCCTGCAGTCTGCATGTGCCCTTCCCGAACCGAAGTTTAATCTTCTCGAATCTCGAATCTCCCTGCGACTACCGTACTCTCGATCGGCAGCTATATCCCATCGGGAAGTTTCTCTTCGATCCCCTCTCCTGTTCTCGTCTTCGTATCGGTACATTCTGTACCCCTCTCTCGGCGTGCGGTGTGTCTCTCCAGGGCGACGGCAATCTCCCGGAGTTCGACCCCACTGACTCTGCTCCATTCTCTGCTCCCCCTCTCTCGCCACTAATCTTCCGTGGTGGGGCGCCCGTAGCCCCCCCCCCCCCCCACTCGCCACTTCTAACTTCACTACCTCCTACTTCGCTTCTACACCCCTCTCTAGTCGACGCACTGTCTCTACTGCGGCTGGTTCTACTCACCCCCACCTCTCCCTGTGCAACTGCGTAGCCTGTCAGGCTTCCGTCGGGTTGACTTACCCCCGCTACTCCCTGCCTAACTACGTGGCCTTGCAGGCTCCCGTCGGGGTCACTCACCCCCGCTACTCCCTGCGTACTAACTACGTTGCCTTGCAGGCTTCGGTTGGCCGGCCCACCTGTGTCTTCCATGTTATTATTAATAGCCCCGTTATCAATATTATTATTGAAATTATTGAAATTATTAGAATTATTCTCTGAATTCGGATTATTATTTAAATTATTTCGTATATTTTGGTTAGAATTGGGGTTATTTTGTTCGTTTGAAGTAAGATTATTATTTAGATTATTTGCGTATTTAAATTTAAATTAATTTAATTATTTTGTATATTCGAATCTAGATTATTTGAATCATTTTCTACATTTAAATTAGGATCATTCGGATTTAAATTACTATTACCGGGCAAAATGTTATTTGCTGCAATGAAAGTTTGATTAGGGTTATCCACTACGGTACTATTAATATTAACGTTTTCTAACGTATTATTATTACCCCCCCCCCCTCCCCGCCCGTACGGTTACACCAGTCTTGGGTATGTCGTCCGGTCCCTGTAAGTGGGGTAATAACAAACGTTTCCATAACTTCTGGCTCCTCGTAAACACTACCCGAGCCAGCCTCACTCTCTGACAGCCCCAACTGCGCTTCTGTTTGGCCTGATATTGCATAAGCCCCCTCAACCGGGCGTGCATATCATCCCGCACACGCTTTCCCGTTCTCTCTCTCTCCCTATCCTCTCGCAAACTCTGCTCGGCCAATTCCGCCTCTCTCGCAATCCTCTCAAGCCGTCTCGCCTCACGCTCTTTTCACTCGCTTGCCCCTCTCGCCTCACGCTCTTTACGCTCATTCTCCTCTCTCGCCCCTCGCTCTTTGCGTTCATTCTCCTCTCTCACCTCTCGCTCTTTACGTTCACTCTCCTCTCTCGCCCCTCGCTCTTTACGTTCGCTCGCCTCTTCCGCCTCTCGCTCCTTACTTTCGCTCGCCTCTTTCGCCTCTCGCTCCTTACGTTCGCTCGCCTCTTTCGCCTCTCGCTCTTCTCGCTCCTTTCCTTCCCTTATTTATATCTCCTCACACTCTCTAAAGTTTCTCGCGACCCTCTCAGCCCTCTCTTTATTCTCTCTCGCCAGTTCTCTCTCTCTTTCCAACAACGCAGTTCCCTCTTCCAACTGCCTCTCTAACTCTTTCTGGTCTAGCACCACCATATCCAACTGACACGCCGGATCTATTTCTAACACCCTTCTTGCTTTTGCGGAGGATGTAGCGGACTTGTCGGTTGCGATGGACTCCCGTCGCCTCTCTGTCCTACTAACTTTCCCCCGCTTTCTGGGGTTCTCGCTAGCCGACGAGACCGAATCCTCGGGGTTAATCTCGGATTCGCCCTCGTGCGGGTCTGCCCAACCCACTAACTTAATTCCCCTAGCATCCACTAAATACAGCCCTATGTACACTATCTGTGGCTCCATTATCCCAGATCGCCACAGTTCAAATAGTTCGGTGGCGACCCCCCTCGCTCTCTAACTGGCTAGTTCTCCCTGCCCGAAGCGAACTAGTTAGTTGAAGTGTTTATTCGACTCACCTAGTCGCCGGCTCAACTTCCCTTGATCTATCTTTACTCCTTCTCTAGCCTCCTTGAGTTGTTTCTTTGTTGCGTTGTAGGCTCATCAGAGCCGGTCACTGGTTCCGACATCCTCGTCGCTGACCTCTCCTCCTCCCCTCCTGGTTTGGCGTCGTACCGGCGGCCCCACCGTCGCCGTTCTGGTGGGCCGTCCGTCGCCCTCGGCCTGTGGCTGGCCGGCGACATCGGTACGTCGATCACCATTGTGCGTCGACTCATTCCCTCATCCTGGTAGACGGCCGCCCCCCGCTTGGGCTACCGGATCGTCCCGTTCCGGCGAGTCCGGCATTGCGGGTCAATACCGTCGCGTCGTGGCCTCATGGATCGTTTCGTTGGTATCGTCCGGGGTCAGCGACGGTGTCGTCTCTCCCTCTAGGTTTTGGGCTTCGCTCATCCTTTAACGCTTTCTTTGTTGGTGGCTGGCAGTCACAGCTTTAGCAGTTGTCTAGATTTTCGTACTGTGATGGGATCAGGGGATCCCGACTGGTTTGTTTTCGTTACGCGTCGCCGCTCGTTGTGAAAGAAGATAATAGTTTGTTGTTCTGATATTGATATGCTGTTACAGGTTGATTGATATACGGCAATGAGATATAATAGCACAGTTGACTGGGTGACGGTAATAAGATAAGTTAAGTAATATAGATGCTACTGACCGGTAATGATGGTGACGGTACGAAAATGTCACCTAACTGCACTAATGAATGGAATAACTGAATAACTTCACTGCATGCAATATAATATATACATTGGCTAATCTTACAGTATCTTGGCCTCTGTACCTAGTGGATGTGTTGCCATTATTCCTACACCAGGGGGGAAAAACGCCGATGCTGGAGACGTGACTTAACAGACCACCGAGCCCCGGCCAGTCACCGGATATTGATTGTGGAGAAGGAATGATTTCTGAGATGCAGGGTTGCGGTTGAGAAAAAGCTGCATTAGTTGGATATACTCTTTAATGTAACTGAACTCTGTTGAACCTTGTCAACAATATTGAACCCTGATTAAGAATAATTTTGGGCTTCCCCAAATCAATATACACCACATATTCACAATAATTATACACGATAATATAAATCCCTACGGTATATTATTTAATAACCCACTGTTCGCTCAGAATTTTAGCCTACCTAATGTTCCTCAGATTTTCCCTCAGTCCCAGTCTTAGTGCCGTAGTGTCGGTGTCGGTCGACCCTGTCGCGTGTCCGTTCCACCCCTCACGAACCCCGAAGGGAACGATCATCGAGAACCAGCACGGCTTGGCTAAGGGTCGGTCCAGTCGGTAGACTCTGTCGCGTATCCGTACCACCCCTCTCGAACCCCGAAGGGTTCGGTCATCGAGAACCAGTATGGCTTGGCTAGGAGTCTGTCGTGTCGGTGGACCCGTTCGCGTGTCCGTTCCACCCCTCACGAACCCCGAAGGGTTCGATCATCGAGAACCAGAACGGCTTGGCTAGGGGTCCGTCAGTTCATCACAGAAACCCAACCACCTAGGCTTTCCGAGTCCGTTTCAGGCTCGTAGTCGCTTCGGCAGCCGAGAAACTGCTCCGAACAGTCGGTAGGCCGGTAGAGTCTAGTCGAGTCTAGTCCTTTGTCTTTCGACCCCGTCGCGTGTCCGCTCCACCCCTCACGAACCCCGAAGGGAACGATCATCGAGAACCAGAATGGCTTGGCTAAGGGGTCTGTCGTCGGTTCCCGTCGCAAATCCCAGTCAAGCAGTCAGCGTTCCGAGTTCTTTTCAGGCTCGTAGTAGCTGCCGTTGACCCGAGACCGCTAAGGGCAGTCCTTGTCAAACCAGTCCTGTGGCCAGCCCTTTCGCATGTCCGTCCCACCCCTCACGAACCCCGAAGGGATCGGTCATCGAGAACCAGTACGGCTTAGGTCAGGGGGCAGTCGTTAGTTGGCCACCTGTTCGCGTGTCCGCTCCACCCCTCACGAACCCCGGGGTTCGATCATCGAGAACCAGAACGGCTTGGCTACTAAGGGGCCGTCGGTGCCCGTCGCAAATCCCTGACACAAGCAGTCAGCGTTCCGAGTTCTTTTCAGTCTCGTAGTAGCTGCCGTTGGCCAGGGACCGCTAAGGGCAGTCCTTGTCCTTTAGGCCTGGCGCATTACCAAATCCACCCCTACAGGCAGCAGGAAGTTGGCCAGGGCCTAATAGTACTCAGGCTAACCTGAATACTGCTTGCATTTTCCATCCCCCCTGGCCCTTATAACTATGAAATTATTCCCGTACCCTGTAAGTTGCCCCAAAGTTCGCCCATAAATCGCCCCCAGTTTATTGAATGTGCCCAAAACCCATGGTCCCGCACCCAGTAGTAATATCGGAATAATCAATTTTAAATAAATACAAAAATATTCAACTCGCGTTATGGAAAGTTGAAATACCGCGAACAGTCCCCCCCAATGACCTTCGTGAAGTCTGTCGGTCGATTGAGTTTGCGTAGGTCATTCCCAATATAAAAAATCACAAATTTAATATTGCATAGTTTTTAATTAATTTGGCCTAGAGTTTGTATAAAAATAAATGTTCGATAAATGTTCCTGGAATATCCCAATCCATTATTTCTTTTTCTGGTACGCCTTTCGTCTCTTCGCCCGTCGACTCTCATCGATCGCTATGGCTGGTAGAGGAGCGTCAACATCCATTGTGAGTAACGCTTCGGCTTATCTCCTGGCGGCTCTTCCTTTCGAAGGCATCGGGATCATGTCGGTTCGTCTTTCCAACTCGGAGTTGCGTGCCTCTAGGAACCATTCTCCGTCACCGAACTCCTCTTTATACGAGTATAATCGTCTAATAACTTCGAATGGACCGAATAATCCGGCGCTCAGTAGCAGATCCACGTAATGGAAGGGTAGCGAGGCCGACGTGTGGAGGCGTTCCGGGAAGGAGAAATATCCGCACGCCATCTCCTGCGCGATATTCCGAGTGTTTCTCCGAAACTTGGTCTTTAAGTGGCTGTTTGCGTATGTCTCAAACGTGACCATATTGCCCATAGCGGAATGTCCACGGAAACCGCACGTGGTGCAGAGGTTATAAAGGATCGGACAGAC
Organism: Nemertoderma westbladi; assembly: GCA_032718475.1. NCBI lineage: Eukaryota > Metazoa > Xenacoelomorpha > Nemertodermatida > Nemertodermatidae > Nemertoderma > Nemertoderma westbladi. The sequence goes on along the minus strand of JAUCBJ010005838.1, from coordinate 23,227 downwards.
CGAAACGTCGTGGCCCGATATCGCGCAGTATGGGCAATAGAGTATCCCGAGGAGCTGGAGGCAAGAATCGGTAACCCGATTCCTTCTGCCGCGTGGGCACTGCTCCGAGCCGCAGTCGCCGCATACCTCCAACTGCGTTTCTCGACCGGGGAATATCGGAATCGGGACGCCGACGTAGTATTCGAGTCGTCGGTCGCTCTTCGGAATATTCTCGGTGGTCGGTAGCCCGCGGAATGCTAGGCTTTTGCGTAGTATGTTCTCGCTCCGATAACCCTCTTTGTGTCCCGCTGGTCTCAACTCGGATGACCGTTTCTGGCGGTGGATCCATTCAGTTTGCTCGGCGTACCAACGGGTTAGTCGCATAGGGTCCTGAGGAACGGCGGGTGTAGTAGCCACCGCTGGTCGGCGAAGAGGTGCCGGGGTTTTCGACGGAGGGATACCGAGGAGATCGTCGGGTGTCGGCGCATCGCTGGGGCCTTCCTCGACCAGTATCGCTGAGCGGGTCCGTTGGTGGCTGGTACTCGGAATCTCCGACAACCAATCTTCGCCGCCCGGGAAAGGATACGGGGATAACCGTTGGCATATGTCGCCGAAGTCGCTCAATGCAGCCGTAGTGGCTACCTCTCTCGCGGGGCTACCGGAGCCGCGTGGGGTGTAGACGCCTGCTCTCTTCATCGGTTCGGCCGAGGCGACCCGTTTGGCGGCCGGTCCGTACGCGGCCTCCGGCTCGAGTTGTCGCTTCGGGGTGGAGAGTAGAACACCCTCGTTTAGCCATATCTCTTCCCCTTCCGAGGAGATCAGAGGCTCCTCCGCACCGAGAAGTTCGGTAATCGTAGGGATGTCGTAAGGTCCGCTCTCGTCCCAGGAATCAATAACGGCGGGCGTTTTTGATTCTCCCGGTGTAATGTTCTCGACCGCTTTAAACGCGTGGTTTATAACCTCGTTCCAGTCGTAGTCGACGAAGGAAAGGGGGACCGCCGTAATAAGGTTATCGAGAGTTTTACAGATAAACTTAGCGACGGTGTAGCATTCCATAACGACGTAGATATAGCTCCGTCGATCGGGATTCTCCCACCTTTGGTGTATCGTCCACTTCCGATCGACGTCCTTCCATCGACCCTCTCGCTCGCTCTTTATCTCTAATCCCGGGTATCCGCCGTATATTTTATTATAGTCCCGGAATTTCTGGGGTTTGAAGTCGATACCGCCGTTGAGCACAGCGAGGTAGCCGATCCCGGATTTCGTCGGTCTCACTTCTTGGAATCCTCGCATGAACTCGGCGAATCGTAACCAGGCTAGCAGCGTTTGAGTGTCGATGCAATGGCTAAGTGCGTTGAGGTCGTTTCGTCGGTTTCTTCCTGCGGGAGCGTTCGCGTAGTCGTTCCGGACGTCCGCCTTGATATCCGACCCGATTTTAATGACGTCGAAGTCGAAGAGGATCTTTTGGATTTCCGGAGGCAGCAACCAGATCGCTCCGGCTGCCTGCACTTCCTGTCTGGGTGTCGGGAATATTCGGCACACCAGTACCAAACCGTCCAGGGTTCCGAGGACGACGACTAAGGATCGACCGTATTCTTTCGCCCCGTACTTTTCCTGGTAGTCGTCGCGGTTTTGGATAATCGATACGCGTTCCTCTCGAAGCTTCGCCGTACACTCCGACAGGTTTCCCCAGTGGGCTAGGTACGTACTCTTGTCGTCGACGAAACTTTGACATCTCGCCAACGTAATCGCTTTCGAGGTGGGCGTCGCGTTTCCCTCGTTGTCGTAGATCAAACATCGGGATCTGTAGACGTTCTGCCGGAACGTTTCCCAAAACGACGAATCGTCCCCTCCGGTTGCCTTTGCGTTCCGAGTTCTTTTCAGTCTCGTACTAGCATCGGCTAACCGGAGGGCTCGTAGATTCTTAGAATCCGGTCCCTCTCGCCCGGTGAATTTAACTTCTCATACGTTCTCATTTAGCAGAATGCTCCAATTTGTATCAAAGTCAGGGGATCCGGGTTGCGAATATTCCAGTAGATCTATCGTGTTACGTAATTCGCCGATAATTTGGCGATTTGGGTCCATATTTACGATTATATCCGTTACAAATTAGTTCAGTTAATTATAAGTCCAGAAAGTCTGAAACTATAGCGATAGCAGAATAATTCAGTTTTTTTTTATTTAATTCAGTTTATTAAATAACATTGCTATATAGGCATCTATCATCTTATTGCTAATACATTCAGCATTTACAGTTACTATAGCTATACATAATATCCAACCAGTTTTTTATGACTTTTTTGTCCTTTTTTTTTTTCCAATTATATTCTTTGACCTCTTTTATACCTTTTTTTTGTCTTTTTTCCTTTCATTATTATTTCATTTCATTTCATTTATTTCCACATATATTTCAACATTTAGTTCCACCATTTATTTCACATTTATTTATTTCCACATCATCATTGGGTTTATAGCCCCCCGGCTATCATCATTTGTTATAAGCGCAGCACCAGGGTGCGCATCATCACATTTTCATCAGCATACGCGTCATCATTCAGGTTTATAGTAGAGTTGTCTGATCCTTTTCATCATTTCCAACTATATTCAATCATTTTCTTTGGTTAATCTTTGTCGTGGAAGGGGTGTTACGCGGCAATCTGGGATCTACAGCTGGACTCGTTACACCGCCTACGCCCCAAACTGCGCACGTAACGGACAATGAAGACGCTAGGAGTGAAGTCACGTGGATGCACCAGGGACCCACCAGAATAACACTCCCAACAACATAAAGCTCAGTCGACGAAGTCATGTGGGATGGGGTTACGCAACATTCTGGGATCTACAGCTGGACTCGTTACACCGCCTACGCCCCAAAATCCACGTAACGGTCCCACCAGAATAACGCGACTGAGAAACATAAAACCCTCTATCGTCGAAGTCATGTGGATGCACCATGGACCCACCAGAATAACGGGATAGAGGGGGTGTTGCGCGGCAATCCAGGATCTACAGCTGGACTCGTTACACCGCCTACGCCCCAAACTGCGCACGCAACGGACAACATAACATACTGCAATGAATACAATGAATTCCACTTCAAATCTTTTCCATTTCCAATAATCCAATATCGTAGGTCCTGATGACCAAAATCAGGGTAAACAATACATAAACGACCCTGCGTCAGTCGAAACATCTGCAGGGTGATGCTGGACTCCACATAACACACGAGGAAACACAAATACCATTGCGTGGTTACAGTTGTTTAAAGGGGGTCCATAATTCGTTGTCGATAAATCACAGTTTATAAGAGTTTGTCAACATGATGAGAAGGGTTACACAGATTTGTAATTGTCACCAATGTCCACAGCAGGATCTTGAGTAGGGATCTTATCACCTCTCGTAGAATCACCACTGTCATTGCCTTCAAGAAGGCACAGCTTCTGGATAGGGCGTTGGTAGTGGCCCTTTGCCGTTCGTATCGTCACAGTCCTCGCAAGTCCGTCTTTACTTGGGTGTATGGTCACGACCCGCGCCACAGGCCAGTGAACGCGGTCTTTGAGATCTTCTTTAACTAGTACCATGTCGCCAACTGCGACGTTCCGGTAGGTGTTGTTCCATTTTCTCCTGGTCCGGAGGGTTATGAGATATTCCTGGGCCCAAATTCTCCACCAATGCGCTGCCAACGCTTGGGCCTTTTTCCAGTTTGTATGCTTCGCGATCTCGTTGGGATCCGGGAACATGGTTTCCGGGAGAACGTGGGTTTTGGGTCTCCCCAGTAGGTGGTTAGGAGTGAGGGGCTCCAGGTCTGTGGGGTCGTCGCGGATAGGGACAATAGGTCGGTTGTTCAGGGTAGCCGTGATCTCGCAGAATGTTGTGCGGAGGGTATCATGGGTTACCCGGGTATCGCCTAGAGCGACGCGCATGGATCGTTTCACGAGGTCGATCAGTTTCTCCCATACCCCGCTCGTATGGGGGGCTAAGGGGGTCTGGAAGTGCCACTGTATCTGGTGTTCCTTCCAGACTTGGGATGCGGTGTGTTATCGGTAAACCATCCCTCGATCGCCTCTCTGAGTTCCCTTTCTCCTCCCACAAAGTTTGTACCATTATCGGAATACATGTGGTGGCATGTCCCGTTGTTCGCCACGAACCGACGCAGAGCGTTGATGAATGCGTGTTGTGTCAGATTTACCACGATATCTAGGTAAATTGCCCTAGACCTCAGGCAGGTGAAGATGGCTCCCCAGCATTTGATGTTGGATCGTCGTTCAATAACCGTGAACGGTCCGAAACAGTCCACCCCGGTGACGTAGAATGGCTGGGAATCCGCTTGTAGATGGGTGGCTGGTAAGTCGGCCATCTTTTGAGTGATTGGTGGCGCTAGGTAACGTCTGCAGGTGAAGCAACGTTTCAACACTTTCCGGATCAGTGGCTGGATATGGGTGATCCAATATCTTTGTCTTATATTAGCTATAATCCAATTCTGTCCTGCGTGGTGGTTGTCCTCGTGACATTGTAGAATTAATAGCTTAGCTAGTGTCGACGTTCCGGGCAGAGCGCCGGGTATTTAACCTCATATTCGACCGGGGCGTTTGCCATCCGGGTATTCAGTCGGATCAGTCCGTCCTCTCCCATCATTGGTCTTAGTTGGTAGACTGGGCTGTCCGGTTTCAACGTTTTGCCCGCACTAAGTTGTTCCCATTCATCGGGGAAACTTTCTTTCTGGACATATCTAACAATACACTTCTCCGCGATAATGAGTTCTTGTATATTCCGTTGAACTATCGGTTTGTTGTTTTTCCACCGTAGGAAGTTGCGAAGGGTTATAACATGGTGGACGAGCCGTCTCATGGATGAAGTTCGCTCGATCAACCGATGTAAAGACGTCGCTAGTTGAGTGATCGTCGCGACGTTATAGTGCCTGCCCGAGTCCTTTGCAGGCTCAGTCAGGCAACTATAAATTTCCACCGCGTTGCTTCGATGGATTTTACGAATCTCTTTATCGTCCTCGGAGTATTTTCCGCTATCGAGTTCGGGGTCGAATCGGGTACTCCATGTTAACTGTGGCTGCCGTAGGAATTCCGGGCCTGTAAGCCAGAGTTTACTTTTACCGAGTTGTTTTGGGGTGGCGCCTCGGCTTGATTAGTCCGCTGGGTTTTCCTTCCCGTTTACGTGATGCCACTGTTCTCGGCCGGTACACTGTTTAATCTCTGTGGCTCGGTTTGCAACAAACGTGGTGTGACGCCGTGATGGAGAGTGGAGATAATAGAGAACTATACTCGAATCTACCCAGAAGTGTTGAGATTCTATGGGGATCCGTAGGTTCCGCATGGCCATGCGATTCTGTCTTACTGCCCAAACTGCAGCTTGTAGCTCGAGTCTCGGAATCGTTGCTACGAATTCCCCGGATACCGTCTTTGCTTTGGAGAATAAGAAGCTTGTATCGCCGTTTCCATCGCTACTTAGTCTCCGTAAGAAGGTTACTACGCCGATTCCGGTATTTGAAGCATCCGAAAAGGTGTGGAGCTGGAAGATATCGGTGGGCAGTTTATCGAGGAAGAACGGTCTAGGTATCCGCATAAGATGTAGGTGTTCGAGTTGCTCCGTCCATTTTCTCCATTTGACGCTAAGGTATGGGGGAAGCTCTTCGTCCCATCCCAGTCCTTCTATCCACATTTCCTTAATCAGGTTCATTCCGGCCAAGGTTACTGGAGATATGAAATTTAGTGGGTCGAAGATTGCACTTTTTATCGACAAACATCCCCTTTTTGTCATAGGCTTGGGTAGGGGTTTATATTTGAAGATGAATTCATCTGATTCTATGTCCCATTCAATCCCGAGTACACGATGTTCCACATCCTCCGAATACATCTTGTTATTTTCCAGCCGGATATCCTCCGGAAACTTTTCCATAAGTGTTTTGTCGTGGGATCTGAACTTCACGAGTGGGAACCCTCCTTTCTTTAGACATTCTACCATCCCCATTGCTAGCTGATACGCCTCATCTACATTATCCGCGCCAGCGCATCCGTCGTCCACGTAGAAGCATCGTCGAATGGTTTCTATGACGGTTGGAGGGAACTCGTTTTCGCAATTGGTTGCCGTCCTCTTTAGCATGTCACTGCATGCTACCGGCGAGTCCTTAGCGCCGAAGATCCTGACGACCATACGCATTATGTCTACGTCCTTTATCGTGAGTTGGCTAATCTCCTGTTGAGTAAGCGTTTTATCCGTCCATAGGATACGTAGACAGTCCGAGTCTCTTGGTAATGTACGAACTTGATGAAACATGGCCTTGATGTCACAGGTGAATGCTACCCGGTTTTCCCTGAACCTGATCAATACGCCGATGAGTGTGCTATATATGTTGGGTCCCGTATAAAGTTGACTGTTTAGGGATTCGCCCTGGTATATAGCGGCAGCATCATTTACCACTCGGATTTTCCCACCTTTGCGGGCTTCTACTACATAGTGGGTCGGGAGATAATATGTTCTTTTACCACCTTGCAGTTCGTTCCGTGGTACCATTTCTGCTAATCCATCATCGAGATATCCTTGGATTACGGTGTTATACTTCTCCTTTATCTCGGGTTGGTCATTCAACCGGCGTAGAATCCCTTTAAGTCGCCTAAGTGCCATGCTGGCGTTGTTTGCCATTGGTTTGTTTGGGTCCTTCCATAACATAGGTGAACTCCAGTGTCCGTCTTTAAACGTGGCCTGGTCGAGAACGTCCATACAATATTGGTCCTCTTCGGATGGATTTTCGTCCTTTTCCGCGAACTCCTGGGTCTCCAAATTAAAATATTTCGTCATCTCTCGTTGGGTTTTCTCGGTTTCCAGAAACAAATCCTCGTCGAGATCCGAAGCTGAGCAGTAACCCACGGAGGTTACATTCTCTTTAATCTGACATTTGGGAAGGTAGGTATAGGTGTCCGTGGTTTCCTCCTTAATGCCGCAGAGTGTCCATCCCATTATTGTTCGTTCAGCATAAAATCCGTCATCCTGGTTTATAGATCGGGCGATATCTCCGGTGGGGATGTGTAGTTCCGGTGTATCAAGTCCGATCAGTAGGGTGATACGGTTTACGTCCAACTGCGGACACCTCAGGTCTACATCGTCCCGGTCCAATTGTATGAGGGGGGCGTACTCGGCTGATTGTCGGAACCGCACCCGGAGGTCTGTGTGTACCAAGGCGTTCTTTATGGTTAACTTAGCCGTTTCGTAGCCCTTCATCACTCCTTCCATCTGGAGTTGCACCTCCCCGGACTCTACCTCTCTGTTATCGGTGATGGTTTGTATGGGCCGTTTACAAGGCTCATATTCTAGGCCGAGTTGCTCGAGAAAATCCCGGTCGATGATGGTTCCGTCGGACCCGTTATCGAGGAATGCGAGTGTCGTCAAAGATTTGCCGACTCCTTGGATCCTTACTGGGATTACCTTTGCGAAAACCATGTAGCGGCGATTTATAAGATTAATCGTGGCCGAAATATTTGTTACTTGTGGTGTAGCGGTGGAGATTTTAAACGGGTTGGTTTCTCTCCGTTGGGTTGTCCGGGTTCCTTTGAAGACGTGGTTTGTTTCTCCTCTTCGCCTGGCTTCGATCCGAAAGGGGAGGGTAGTAAAGTCGAAGTTCGCGGGGATGTGGAGGAGCGTGTGATGGCGTTGGTCGTTACAGACAGCACAGCACGACCTTTGGTCGCAATCCCGAACGTAGTGACCTGTTCCAAGACACCGGAAGCATCCTCGGTGTTTCATTATCGCCTCGAAACGTGGGACGAGTTCGGCGAACTGAAACTTCCTGCAGAATTCCACTTTATGTTTCTCCCCACAGAAGAGACAGAGTAGGGAATTTGTGACGCCTTCCCTTTCGGGGGCCCAATTCGCGAGATAACATGCCCATTCCTTGGCGGATGTCGGTTCCTCGTAGTCTTCGTCGTCGGAATCCTCAGCCATGGTGATGGCCATCGTACTTACCGGTGGGGGGCGGAATCTTGGTTTCGGAGGGGTTATCTTACTCCTAGAGTTGCTCTCTATTCCGTCCAACTTTGCGAGACTTTGTTTTGAAAACATCGAGTCATTCATGGCTTCGGAGATATCGTCCAGGAATGCCGACATTTCAAGGAAGCTAGGATCTCGATCTGGATGTCTGCGCCGGAGATCTACACATTTATAAGCCCACTTACTTTGTAGCCATCCGGGGAACTTCCGGGCGATCTGTCGGAGGTTTAGAATGTTGTTCACCTGGTCCTCCTTATTTAAGGGCTTCAGAGTATAATAGGCATCTTTCATAGAGTCGGAGAATTCCTGTATGTTCTGTGGGTCCCCTAGTGATCCTGCATCCTGTATCAGTCTCTCTAGAGTTTTATTAATTATAGTTCCGGTATTTCCGTATCTTTTGTCTAGAGTTTTCCATGCGTCATAGTATGCCTCATGAGAACCTCCTTCAAAACATGCAACAATTCTGCGGGGTTTGTCACCCAGGTATTGCGATAAATATACCAATTTCTGTGCGTCGGCTATGTCCGTTGATCCAATCTGCGCAAAGAACCGTTTCTTGAATCTGAGGTAATCGACGGGATCTCCTTCGAAGGTGCGAATCTCCATCTTCGGCATGGCAAGGCGGTTCTCCAACGCCCGGATGATGCTGACGTCGTCTGAACTGGAGTGACTCGGAGGGTTATAGTTATTGGCACTCACTCCCATACTTGATGGATCAATGATAGGCGGAGTTTTAATAATGACGCGGCTACGAGTTTGTGGTGTTGATGTAAATGGGTTGTTTGATCGGGGAGTGGCGTCCCGTTCCGAGTCCTTTTCAGGCTCGTACTTGGGTACACTCGCTGTCGTGGTGTTGGATGGGAAATAAGGTTCCTCGTTCTTTAGCGTCGCCGGTGGTGGATGGAACACCGGTGCTTGTGCCGATAGCGTAGACTGTTTGGTAGGCGGGATTTCGGGTTTCGGAAGTTTCGCCGCTGTCGGTATAAATGACTTTTCTAATTCCGGTACCGGGATTGGTTCATATTCCTGATCTATATCCCTCTCCCAGTCCTCGTAGAGTTGAATATCTCGTTCTATAAGTGCGGCTTCGTATTCCGCGAGTTTTGCAATATCCGCGTTCTTTTTGTGGATGAGAATTGCTTGGGCCTCGGCGTGTTGTTTACGCATTTCTGCTTCCCATTTACGTTGTTCGATCTCCCGTTCGGCCTCTCGTCCGCGTTGTTCGGCCTCCTGTTTGCGTTGTTCGGCCTCGTGTTTGCGCTGTTCGGCCTGTCGTTCGTCCTCGTGTTTGCGTTGTTCGGCCTCGTGTTTGCGCTGTTCGGCCTGTCGTTCGTCCTCGTGTTTGCGTTGTTCGTCTTCTCGCCTGCGTTGTTCGGCCTGTCGTTCGTCCTCTCGTTTGCGTTGTTCGTCCTCTCGCCTGCGTTGTTCGGCTTCCTGTTCACGTTGTTCGGCCTGCCGTTCGGCCGCTTGTTCGGCCTCTCGCCTTTGGGTTTCTGCAGCTAATACATCTTGCTCGGCTTGCAGTTGAATATACTCATCTTCCATCCGAGCTTTGAGGGCTAATGCCTTCCGCTCTCGCAGTTGGTCTCGGAGTGGCGGCGCCCCTTGAGAACTGCACGCTGAGCCGGATATCTCGCTCCTAGCGCTGGAGTGCTGATTTCTGGTGGACCCCATTCTCTTGCGATGTACTCCTGTCCTGATGCTGGAGGATCGTACTGATTCCGCGTCTGTTCTTTCAGCCCTCTTGTAATACTGTTCCTCATAGCCTCTCACAAGGCTGAGGGTCCTCCGGTGTTGTTTGCGGAACCCATCTAATGTACAACGTGTTCTTCCAGCTTGGGGTAGTTTTCCAGATCGGTGGGGGGAACGAGCTCTTGGTACGCCTGTATCATTCTTTCGTACCGCTGTAGGATATTTCGGATACTTTGAAGCTGAGTTTGTACCTCATTGAGGGGGGTTTTGACTCCCTTGAGTTGTTTCTCCATCCGTTGATACGCTCGGGTTACTCCGCCTTTAAGAGCCCCTAACCGACGGGTCATGTTTTTGACGTTTGGTACCTCGTCGGCTTCCGAGTCTGTGTGGTGATCCATCTCGTCGGTATCGGATACGTTATTTGTTGTCATTGTAACGCCTCGTCGATGGCGAGATACGCGATGTCGTAAAACAGTTCCTCGTAGGTATTGTACTCAGCTTGAACCACCCGAACAGTAATCCTGAATCGTCCGACGTTCGTTCCTTGTACCTCAACTTCGACGTGCCAGATTCCTGGCTCAACTTGAATTATATCAATGGGTGTGATCGATACTTCCATTCCCTGTTAACAACTCTCCAAATATGTGATCTGCCGACTACGAGTTGGTTAGATCGAGTTTGCTGATTAATTAAACCACGACTTTGTCTCAACTCAAATACCAGAGTTTCCTCGTAGTGGGTGCTGGCAAGCACGTAGAGAGTTTTTGAAGAGTATTGAAGGATTCTCAACTTCCACCAGTTGAAGTTGACCACGATAATTATTCTTAATTTTGACACCGTGTCAAAATTAACCGCATTAATTATTCTTAATTTTGTTGCCGTTATTCCTACACCAGGGGGGAAAAACGCCGATGCTGGAGACGTGACTTAACAGACCACCGAGCCCCGGCCAGTCACCGGATATTGATTGTGGAGAAGGAATGATTTCTGAGATGCAGGGTTGCGGTTGAGAAAAAGCTGCATTAGTTGGATATACTCTTTAATGTAACTGAACTCTGTTGAACCTTGTCAACAATATTGAACCCTGATTAAGAATAATTTTGGGCTTCCCCAAATCAATATACACCAAATATTCACAATAATTATACACGATAATATAAATCCCTACGGTATATTATTTAATAACCCACTGTTCGCTCAGAATTTTAGCCTACCTAATGTTCCTCAGATTTTCCCTCAGTCCCAGTCTTAGTGCCGTAGTGTCGGTGTCGGTCGACCCTGTCGCGTGTCCGTTCCACCCCTCACGAACCCCGAAGGGAACGATCATCGAGAACCAGCACGGCTTGGCTAAGGGTCGGTCCAGTCGGTAGACTCTGTCGCGTATCCGTACCACCCCTCTCGAACCCCGAAGGGTTCGGTCATCGAGAACCAGTACGGCTTGGCTAGGAGTCTGTCGTGTCGGTGGACCCGTTCGCGTGTCCGTTCCACCCCTCACGAACCCCGAAGGGTTCGATCATCGAGAACCAGAACGGCTTGGCTAGGGGTCCGTCAGTTCATCACAGAAACCCAACCACCTAGGCTTTCCGAGTCCGTTTCAGGCTCGTAGTCGCTTCGGCAGCCGAGAAACTGCTCCGAACAGTCGGTAGGCCGGTAGAGTCTAGTCGAGTCTAGTCCTTTGTCTTTCGACCCCGTCGCGTGTCCGCTCCACCCCTCACGAACCCCGAAGGGAACGATCATCGAGAACCAGAACGGCTTGGCTAAGGGGTCTGTCGTCGGTTCCCGTCGCAAATCCCAGTCAAGCAGTCAGCGTTCCGAGTTCTTTTCAGGCTCGTAGTAGCTGCCGTTGACCCGAGACCGCTAAGGGCAGTCCTTGTCAAACCAGTCCTGTGGCCAGCCCTTTCGCATGTCCGTCCCACCCCTCACGAACCCCGAAGGGATCGGTCATCGAGAACCAGTACGGCTTAGGTCAGGGGGCAGTCGTTAGTTGGCCACCTGTTCGCGTGTCCGCTCCACCCCTCACGAACCCCGGGGTTCGATCATCGAGAACCAGAACGGCTTGGCTACTAAGGGGCCGTCGGTGCCCGTCGCAAATCCCTGACACAAGCAGTCAGCGTTCCGAGTTCTTTTCAGTCTCGTAGTAGCTGCCGTTGGCCAGGGACCGCTAAGGGCAGTCCTTGTCCTTTAGGCCTGGCGCATTACCAAATCCACCCCTACAGGCAGCAGGAAGTTGGCCAGGGCCTAATAGTACTCAGGCTAACCTGAATACTGCTTGCATTTTCCATCCCCCCTGGCCCTTATAACTATGAAATTATTCCCGTACCCTGTAAGTTGCCCCAAAGTTCGCCCATAAATCGCCCCCAGTTTATTGAATGTGCCCAAAACCCATGGTCCCGCACCCAGTAGTAATATCGGAATAATCAATTTTAAATAAATACAAAAATATTCAACTCGCGTTATGGAAAGTTGAAATACCGCGAACAGGATGCTCTCCTCTCCCATTGGTTGTTATCCCACTTCTCGCCTCCACCTCTGTGGGAGTGCTTCCCCCCCGCTGCTGCTACTTTCCCTCTCCCAAGAGATTTGACCTATAACCTCTTTTCTGTGGCTCTTTGGGGCCGTGTGTTGTCTGCATTATTGGGGGTGATACGAGGTTGATTGTAATCAACCTCGTACTCCCCAATATTGCTTAAAGGCGCCACTTCCCTACTTTATGGGGGTTATGTGAGGCGGAATTGAATCCGCTCACAGCGAATGGGCTGTGGGGTGGGCGTTTCGAGCGGGTGTATATCGACGTCAAGGTATTCAATCCTCTGTGCTCTTCCAATCCTCACTCCATGGATGCGGCTTACAGCAAACATGATCGAGAGAAATGGAGGAAGTACGAGGAGAGAATCAATGATGTCGAGCACGCCGGCTTCTCGCCTTTTATAATTGCTACAACTGGTGGGGCCAGCCGCTCAGCCCACGCACTCCTCACACGCATCGCGCTCCTACTGTCGGCGAAACGGGACACTCCCTACTCGGAGACTCTCTCCCTCATCAGGACTCGGTTGAGTTTCGCCCTCCTCCGTTCCTCCATCATGTGCCTCCGGGGCGCACAGATGCCGAAGGCTAGGCTGGCAACGAGACAGACGATGCAGGACACCGGCATGAGCGCGGCTGTAGCCGAGGCTGGGATTGCGTTAAATAGTTGTAATTAATTAATTGATTGTTGTTTGATCGTTGAATTAATTTTGGTTAATTTTGTTTAATTTGCTAAAATGTGATTAATATACATAAAAGTGATTACTAGACTAGCTTCAGTAAACACCCTAACACTCGGGTGAGCTGACTGCCTTGGCAGATAAGCTTTCTCTTAGTGCAGTGGGTGTTCAAGAGCACCGAATGCAGACTGGACAGACTGATGAGGTTCTGATTAAGGGCATGGGGGGCGGTTGGCGACTCGCCCTCGCTTTAGCAGATGATAGTGGCAATGGTGGAATTGGTCTATTGATGAATTCAACTGCACATGCAGCATTGGACAAAATAGACCAAATCTCTAACCGCATCATCCGTTGCCACTTCTCATGTTCTGGTAGACTGGCTAAGAAGTTTCCTAAGGTGGTTCTGATTGTGTGCTACTCTCCAACTAGTGTTGCCCCTGTAGAGGAGGTGGAAAATTTCTACAAGCAGCTACTGATGGAGTGGATCAGCATGCATTCTTAACATTCCTGGGAGACTTTAATGTAAGTCTGCATCATTCACCTACATCGCCCTGGGTCTATAGCAATAGTGTTAACCGAAATTCCGTCCATCTTCAGGATTTTATCTCTGGAAATGGATTGTTTTCGGCTGGAACCCAGTTCAAGAAGCGAACTGGAAAGCTATGGACTCATAGTGGACCCAGTGGTCACAAATCCCAGATAGACCATATCCTGTTTCGTAGGAAATACAGGAGCTCTATACAAGACTGTAATGCATTTACACTACGACCCTTCTCCAGTGATTACCGCCTTATTCTGGCCAAGGTAAGACTTAGTCTGCGTGCTAGCAGAACAACGAAATCTGCCTTGCCGCGGCATGACTGGTCCTCCCTGTTGCAACAGCCAAGTGTGATATCCAGCTTCACACTACAGCTGAGCAACAGGTATGAGGCTCTTGCCTCTGAGGCGGCAGATCACTGTAGGACTATACTGCCTTCACAGAGGCAGTTAAGTTAGCAGCAGCAGCTGCAGAAACAGTTCCTGTATACCCTCGAAACAGGAAACGGGCCCCCTGGAATGACAACAAAATTCAGAAGTGCCGAAATGACCTCTACAAGACGCAGAAAGAGTCCCGACTCAAACAGACTACAGCGGCCAAGAATGCAGTTAAGGCTGCATCTAGGTCCCTGAACAGGCAGTACTCTGTTAATTTACAGGAGCTAATAAACCAACAGGTTGATGCCATCAATGATGCTGACGACAGCAGGCAATCAACCCAGGCATCGAGATCGATCAACTTGCTTGCTGGTCGAAAAAGCCAACCAACCACCAAGGTTAAGGCTGAATCACCAGCCGATCGCCTCAATGGTTGGAAGGCCCACTTTGAAAAGCTCCTCAATAATGACATGGTATTGCCTGATCACTTTATAGAAGTAAAAGTGTCTGAGTCTGTACTCCCAGATATTCCCATTGGTGATATCTCCTTTGCAGAAGTGAAGGCTGCTGCAAAGAGCATTAAGACCAATCGTGCCAGTGGAGTAGATGGTGTTCCCCCTGAGGTCTTTAAAATACCTGAGTGTTTAAAGCTCATCTATCCCATCATAGTAGACATGTACCGTACATACAACAAGAGTCCCACAAGAAATGAAAACAAATAAGTTGGTACCAGTTCCCAAGAAGGGCAACCTAACACTCCATGGTTCTTTTCGGGGAATCTCATTGATCTCGATTGCTGCAAAGCTATACATACAATATAATTATATTAAATCGCATCAGGGATCCCATTGAGAGACTGCTCCGTGGAAATCAGAATGGGTTCCGTAAAGGTCGTGGGACCATTGATTCCATTTTGGCACTTAGAAAGATAATTGAAGAGTTATCAAAAAAGAAAGACAGGCATCTGGCTGTTATCTTTGTTGATTTCTTCAAGGTCTTTGATTCAGTCACTCGCTCACGTATGTTCATCATACTTTCATTATATGGGATTCCTGATGAAATTATTGCAGCAATCAGATCAGTATACGATGGTTCGACAACATTTGTGTCTACTGTTGACGGTGACACAGAACCATTTGAAGTGTTATGGGGCGTCCTCCAGGGAGACACACTTGCACCATTCTTGTTCATAATTGTTGTTGACTATGTTCTACGCATGTCCTATCATCATAATGATGATGGGGTGATGATAACTCTACCTACTGGCTCCAGAAGTCGAGGAAATCCTGCCAAGTATCTAACTGATCTAGACTTTGCTGATGACTTAGGAGTACTCTCAGAATCACTAGAGGGAGCCCAACGGCTCCTCACTCAGCTCATTAGAACATGCTGCTTCTAGTGTTGGTCTTTTTATTAACTCCAGAAAGACCAAAATTTTGACAGTTAACTTTGAAAGTCCTCAGCAAGTCTCTGATCGGATGAGCATAAGCTCAAAAGATGGTATGCTTGAGCATGTGGATGACTTCTGTTACCTGAGATCATGGAACCGGAAGTCAGGTGAGGACCTTCGAATACGTAAGGGAAAGGCATGGGCAGCCTTGAATAGGCTTTCCAGGATTTGGAAGTCACCGTGAATTAATCGGAAACTTAAGGTCCGGTTATTTAGAGCAGCAGTAGTTCCAGTACTCCTCTATGGGAGTCCATGCTGGGCTCTAACTGCTGAGGACACCAAATCGCTGGACGGCACATTCACAAGAATGCTACGCCGGGTTCATTGTGTCAAGTTCAATGCACACATCTCCAACCAGACACTATATAACATTGGCGGTGTCTCATTGGTTCCCCCAAGTTTGACACTAGAACAAAATCGCCTCCGCTTTGCAGGACATTGCTTTCGCCGTGAGGACCAGCCAGTGCATAATCTTGTACTTTGGCAGCCTCATGGAGTGAATAAGCATGGTGGACAGCACATGACTTTCTTGAGACGCATCTTAAAGGACACTGGCCTTGATGATGCGGATGATCTAGCAAATGTCATGGGTGATAGGGAGTTGTGGCGGTGCAATTTTGTAGATAAGCCGGCACAGTATTCTTAAAAATGCAGCTGCAATGCAGCATGCCGATCCTAGTAGTAGTAGTACATGGCACATACTGTACCACTGTCAAGAAAATGTCAAATCTTTTTTCACAGATGGAAGTAGACCGTGAAGAATTAAAGGCTGCTGTAGAAATGGTTTTTATTTCTCTATATATTGATGGTCGAAAGGATGAATATTATATATTTATTTAGGGTTTTACATGGCCTTAAAACTCGAAAACCGAAAAATTAAAATGTTACAGCTACTGAAGGAGCTGACATATTACATCCCTCCCCATTTCTATAAGAAGTACAGTATGTAGCGAAGTAGTGGGGAAAATAACAGCCAATTTATATGGTAACAGGAAACTTCAAAAAATAACATTGCGATAATATTCATCACCTCGGAAAATTTGATCAAAATCGGTTGAGAACACTCAACGGGATGATTTAAGGACAATCCCACTATAGTAATAGTGGGAATATAGCTGTATATTAAGGTATAGTTTTAGTATTTTAATTAAATAATATTTTTTTATTTAAAGTAGGTAGGGCCAAATATCATTGCAGTAAAAATAATATTATTGTGATAAAATTAATATAATTGCAATAACTATTAGTATTTTATAAGAATACTTAATTATTATTGCAATAACGCTATTTACCAAGCGAGCTAAAGTATTATTGCAATAACGCTATTTACCAAGCGAGCTCAAGTATTATTGCAATAACGCTATTTACCAAGCGAGCTCAATAACAATCGAAAGTTTAGGAGTAATCTAAAAGAATATATTGGGGGTAAATCCCCCCACCAAATAAAAAAATTGCATTTGAAGCAGTTTTATATTTGAAATCTCTGAAAATATCTAGAAAAGAGCAAAGAGACTAATGATTACAGGCGATCTGTTGAGAGTTTAGCATTCAACTTTTTGATTAATCTATCAACGTTAATATTGAGACTCATTGTAGTACACGAACTTCCGTGGCTAGAATTGAGATCGACTATAGCAGCATCAGTACCCGAACTTCCGTCGCAAGAATTGTCGCTAGAATCAGGATTGACACGCATCGCATACGAACCTCTGATGCCAGGGTTGGGACTGGACATTGGTGCATAGGAATCTCTGTTGCTAGGGCTGGGACTTGAAATCGTTGTATAGGAATCTAGACTGCTGGTGTCTAGATTGGTCTCCGTTCCGAATGAATCTGTGTTACTAGAAGTTCGGTTTCTAGTATATCCTTCATACTCGTGTGAACCGAATATTATTCTGATATCCTCCCTAAATGCTGCCATTTGACTTATCGGGTCGTATGAAGGACTTCGGGTTCCTCTGTATGTACTGTTTTGCGTTTTTACATAATTCATAATTGAATCATAATCGTTAAGTGAAATTGGTGAACTTCCTAGAATAGTATAACAAATATTATATTGTATAAAATATTATACAAGGTACATGTATGTAGGCCTACATGAGTGTATTATTATTTTATTAAGTTTAAAAGAGGTTTTAATTAGAATAGGGATGGTGCATACAAAAAATTCAGAGTATTGGATTAATACAATTTACGAACATACAGTAGGCCTACTGCAGTGGTTTACAGTTAGGCCTACACGTCGGCTATGGGCTGAATCAAATATTACACCCTTATTTCAGACCCGGTGGGTTTCAAAGGGGTTGGTGTGACTCAGGAATTTTGTTCCAGTTTTTTTAAATATCCCAGCGAACAATTTTACATAAAAACAACTAATATTGCGTGAGACATTGTCATTGGGGCACAAAAATAGCAACATCAAACAATGAGTAAAATTTCAAAATACTCCAAAAAATTTGTAATGTAACATATACTGTACAGTATAAGTCAAACAAAATATAGAGCAGGATAACAAGTATACTATCGAAATAGTGATGTTCCAGAATAATTTAATTAAATATCGACCTCTGAAGGTTGAACGCCCGGGTTGGGCTAGGTTGCAGCATTTAAAGCACTGCGCCCAAACTGTGCTGCCCCATTTAGGGATCGAACCAGAGTTCCCTAATTAGAAGCCCAGAATGATTTAATTAATTTTGTAATAAGCAGTAGACTCAATGGGAAAGGAAAAACATTACACTGACCTGCAGCACATTATTAATTGCTATATCTCGGTAATTACAGTAGAAGTACAGTTGTTGTAGCATACAATTATTAATTGACCATAACGCTAAATGGCGCTATATAAATGTATATTTATTTTAATATGGAAAGATAATTAATTTATATAACTGAATTGAACTTATTGATGTTAATAAATTGAATGGATTAATAATTGAACACATAACAAATAAGTAAAT
This sequence comes from Nemertoderma westbladi, assembly GCA_032718475.1. Lineage (NCBI taxonomy): Eukaryota > Metazoa > Xenacoelomorpha > Nemertodermatida > Nemertodermatidae > Nemertoderma > Nemertoderma westbladi. The sequence continues at coordinate 5,036 of JAUCBJ010005838.1, read as the reverse complement.
AATTTCACCCTGATACTGTATATATAGTACACAACTAAAGCGAAAATTGACATTATCACATTGTCAGATATTGAAATTATCCAAAATTGACCCACATATTAAGGTAACTGATGCAAAAAAGTAATACTATTAATTGCACATGATATAAGCGCTTCGCTAACAACCACCTGCTGATAACCATTAATTAACATCAATTAATGTTAATTTTTGTTAAATATCATTTGATGGTAAGGAACATGTTGCAGTTGTATGTTATTCTAACCAAATCAATAAACGACAGTCACGCGCACAAAGGATACAGTTTCGTTTTGACGTTGTCGGCGTAGCATACAGTCGTATTTACCTTTCCGAGTGTCCAATGTTTTCTGAGTGTCCAATGTTTTCTGAATATGTTCCTGAAAAAACTTGCAAACCTCGATGTTGCTGTCCGCTAGTGTAAAGCCATCTCCACACTTGTTCTTCTCAATGTGATCTCTAAAACACCCAACCACCACGCCACAGACCAAATGCCTGAATCTTCGAACGCGTGCATATCTTCCAAGAGGCAGGGTATTCTTCACTATCAATTTTTTTAGAAATCGTCGTTTACATTTTTGCGTACAACGAACACGAAAGTCGTTTGCGAATAATTTATTGTGAGGATCTACATACAAGTCACCATAACCGAAGCCGAATGTCTCGACCCAGTTTACTGCAGCTCGAAGGAGGTTAGGAATGTGACTTCCTTCATCTGTGTACATCGCGTCGAGATCAAATTTATTGTCTAATGCATTCCTATAGACCTTTTGGATCTAACTTTTTTGAGAACACCCTTTTCTTTTGATACACTATTTTTTATTACGTCTCTTTAAAACGTTCCAGAACAAGTCAAATATTCATTTAAAATAAAAAAATTATTGTGGTATCTTTATACAATAATTATTCTGGAATTGCATTTTTTTGTTGTTTCGAAATATACTACTGAATGTATCATCAAGCATGATGAATAGGAACCCAGATGTCCTTAAATTAAATAAAATTAACAATGATATTATTGAATGCATTTATACAAGTGTTCCGCTAACAAGTTGTGGTATGTGGTTGTACGTGGATGTGTATGTATGTGTATGTATGTGTATGTATGTGGCAATAATAATGCAGATCATTATGTGGAACGTCTCACAATATCGCATAAAATTGTTATATTTTTAAGAGGACGGATCAATAATAAAAGGATTACGATTGTTAACGCCATCTGACTAGTTTTTGACCGTTTCGGCCCTATCCTGTCAAAACTACCCAAAATCATATACGCATTTAGTTCGTATCTTTTGTTGACTGAAATATATTGTTCTTTTTATTGCCCTATTTTTTATATAAAAATAAACCGATAACTTAATTATTTAAAATTAAAAGTAACCCATGATAAACAACACCAAACAATAACAATTAAGTAAATACAGTAGGTAGGTAGACGACCTATTGTAACAGTTCCTTAGTAGGATCACAAGTAAAGGCCACTGTAACGGCGTAACGCAACCCGTCTGTAACGCGTTCAACATGATGTTTATTCTCAGAACCGGAAGTAAAAAAGGAAACCCTTCCGAGACGAGGTTCCACAGTCGTGTTGCCATGGAGATCGTCGAAAACGAAACGGCCACCGTGGAAGTCGGTTCCGTAGTCCGATAGGTAGAGAAGAGCGGTGTAATGGAAGGATTCGTAGGTGACCTTGTCGACGTGGCTGTGCCAGTACTCGTCGTGAAGAGTTCGTGCCGGTTTCCCCTCCATCCGAGAGAAGAACGTCGGACTCGTTAGGAACAACTTGGTCGGATCCACGCCAAAGTGGTTCGCGATCCGGAGCTTAATCTTCCTTTTTGTCTCGTCGTAGACTTCGAGGGCCTCCGGCTGGAAGTAGGTCGCCGAATCGGGACGTTTCCGGATGAGTTTATAGACGTCGACGAACTTATCGTCGTAGGAGAGCGCCCCGGTGTGGAGGTTGAGCACGGAGACGCCACCAGAGGATCCTCCGAGTTGGAGTCCCCGTGAAGCCAGGCCGCGGAGGACCAGCGCCATCTCGCGTGGGATCAGGGTATCGGTTACACCGCGACCGCAGACTGTAGGCGTGCAGCCTGCGAACGGCTCCTCGCGGTAATCATCGGAACAGTTTACTACGCGATGGGCGAGATCTACCGACTTAGAAGCGGAAGCTAGAACAACTTGGCTCCGATTTACAGTGCCGTCGGGTGTCGCCAGATGGCGCTCGAATATATGATAGATTGATATTTGTATATGGTCCCCATAGTAACAAAGAAGTCCACTGATAGAAGCGATAACTATCGCATACAAAGCGTAGTTCCATCGTTTGCCTCTACTTTTGGAACTCTTTGAGTTACGCAGTTTCGGTTTCGCCATTATGAAATAGGCCTAGTTAATATACCTAATTAATTAAGTTAATGGTTCATCTTAATTTATGTAATATACTGTAGGGGTAGGCCTACTGCTGTACTGATACTGATAACAGAACTAAATTTACAGCTGGGGTAGGGGTAGCGGTTCGGTAGTTTACACGTGTCGTTAAAAATACGAAATAGGTTTGCTCTTCTTTGCTGAATTCAAATTTCCCGCTTTAATGTGTAAATGGCATCGTTGAAGAGACCTGTTTTTAACGATACCTGGACCAGTACACAGCAGTATGGCATACTATATGCTTATCGTTAAAAACAGGTCTGGCTCACTTACGACACTTACGACAACAGGTATATTATTTACTGTAGTAGCACTGTAGCAGTGATATTATAAATTTTCAATAAATTGCGACGTTTTTAAAAGCTTCAAAGTAGCTGTAAATTATTTAAAGACTATCCAACCTATTAGAGAAATACAAAATTTTACGGTAAGATGGGGAGGGGACACTTTGTATCTGTAGTAGTATTTATAGGGCCTAGTGCCATAAAAACCTAGGTAAAAAGTATTATATGTATATCAATTTTGGAGGGGGTGTTCTCAAAACCAAATAGGGCGAACCTTTTCATCAGATAGTCGCAATAAATGCCTCCCCAACGAAGAGCGACGTTTTTTCGCTGTTTTGAAGAATTTCCATTCAAGTATGGAATGATAGCGGAACTTTTCAACAATTGAATCGACTTTACCTTTGTTCTTAAAATACAACAACACTTTTGCGTCGCAGCTCACTCCATCTTCAACAAAAACTACCACTTTATTTCTTTCAATGCGCTTATAACCTATTCCTGTAAATGTGATCAATAGCTTTTTTTGATCGCGACGGGGTGAATCAGGATGCTGAAACAAGTGCAGAATAAATGACTTGCCTGTCATGGCAATATTCACACAGAAATAGTTCTCATAGTAAGTGGGTTTAACATCTAGCGATTCATCTTGTCTGCCATTATCAACTTCTGCACTAAGTTTGATTATAATGTTATCAATTGTAGTGACATCTTCATGATGAGAAATCGTCTCAGTTTTTCTGTGATAAATAATTTCACCGTTGCCTATCATATAGGGTGTAAGCGCAAGTCTATCAGCATGGCGGGATTTGTAAACACATCCTTCGAGGAATTCCTGCAAAGTTACTGTGATATTGTCTTCCATAATTAATTTTATAATTACTTTTCATTGTAATATGCAGAGTAGACAGTAGGTGGTGATATATATATACAGTACAGTATATACATAGGCCTATTGTAAGATACAGTAAGTTTTAGGTATGCGGTAATTGAATACCACAGCTTCGTACTGTATATCTTCGGCTAGGGCTACGGTACGTAAGTACTTGTTGATAGCTATAAGATTTCTAAGGAATATAAACTACATAGGACCTATGTTCTAGAATAACTATTATTCATATACACATATGGTCAATTCCATAAGAAACGGGCAAAAAACTTAAAATATAAAATGCATAATTTGTTATCACTGAATACACTTTCTGGTGCCATTTTTATCATAGATTATGAATATTATATTTAAAAAGTCATCACTAGGGCCGTTTGTACAGATTTAGTAAAATGAATGAGACTATCTCATTTTTTGAGATAATTCTTCAAAATTAAGTCAGTTTATGATCCGTCATAATTTCTAAAGTACTCGGAATAAATTGATGTTTCCGGTACCAATATCAAGGTTATCTATTACTGCATCAATTAAGCTATTACAAAGTGGTAGTGCATACTTGCATGTAAAGAAAATTTGGTGTTAAATAAACTCTTATAAATCTCACAAACGTCCGACACTTTTTTTCACAATTTTCTTTATATTTACACGGCCAATCAAATAGAGTTGGTTTTGTGGAAGTTATTGTAGTGCCGAATTAAAAGCCTCTGCTATGGGTTGTTGCTCTTGGCAACAGGCATGTACAGAAGCCCAGAATATGCCCCTTTGTTTGGCAAACGTCCGAATGCGCAATGCAATGCGTCACGTAATGCGATTGGATTTAAAACATGATTATATGGCTTTAACCGGCACTAAAATGTCACATATAACAATAGTTAATTCCAGCAAGTAGTAGCCAATTTGTTCTGGGGAAGGGCCAGGATCCGTAGTACATACCGTTTCGAGATTACCACGTTTGAAGGTCTACCAAACTAATTTACTGAATCCATAGGGTAACCGTCAATGAACTACAGTACAAATTATTTATGTTCGATAAGCATGTGGAATAGTCGTTGGTATTACCATCACTATTACTATTTGACTGTTGCTACCTGTTACCTGTTTCGTTAGGCCAATGATTTGACTTTCAAGATGGGTCATTAGATGGGTCATTATGGGTGTATAGAATTTTATTATTACTCATTTCCCTCATTTGATAACATCATTGCTTATTTTTACCGTCTCCATAACTTGCTCTTTTCCCCAAATTGGTAACATCTGTTTATTGTTTTGGAGAGAAAAATAATAGTATGTTTTTGCTTATCAGACATCTAGATTGAAACATTTTGAAATATTGTATGTGTTTGGGGGGTGGAGGGTAACGGGAATGTGGGTGGGGGGGGGGGGGGGGGGGGGGGGGATCGCTAAGTACGACGGTGGGAGGG